>PVLA01000446.1:0-128080 GCA_004027455.1 Hydrochoerus hydrochaeris | reverse complement strand
CAGATCGCCTGAACAAGAATTTCCCTTTATCTCAACCTGACTGGAACCCCAACACCACGGAAGGTAGGGAGGTTCTAGCCCAGTATCACCAGTTGTTCCTTAGAGCCCTCAGAGGCGCTGCCAAGAGACCCACAAACAAATCTGTCCAAGGCTTCAGAGGTAAAACAATTGGCTACTAAATCTCCATCAGGTTATCTAGAGCGGTTATTGGAGGCCTATTGTCCTTATATACCCATAAACCCAGTTGTGCCTGAGAATGCAAGGGCATTAATGTCGCCTTTGTTACTCAATCAGCCCCAGATGTTACAAAAAAAAAAAAAGAGTTACAGAATCTTGAGAGATTTAAAGGGATGCCCCTTAGTCAGCTAGCAAAAATTGCTCATAAAATATTTGACAATCGGGAGAGCTGGCAGGAGGTCAATGATAAAAAGGTAACCAAGGTCCTGGAAATCTTAAGTACAAGAGTTACACCTCCAGATAGCAAAGGCAAGGATGACAAAAGAGGCAAGGAGCGCCCTCCACTAGATAAGGATCAATGTGCTTATTGCAGAGAAATGGGACATTGGCATAGAAATTGCCCCAGACTAAAAGTGAAAAGAGAAAAAGATGCAAAGATTCTATCATTTCGAGATTGAGGGAGTCAGGGCTCTGCTGCCCCCTCGAGCCCAGGCTAACCTTACAAGTTGGGGGCCAACCTGTTGATTTTCTGGTAGACTCTGGAGTGGCTCATTCTGTTTTGACACAGCCATTAGGGACTCTGACAAAAAAGAAACTCATAGTATTAGGAGCCATTGGTACTGAAAATGTCTATCCAAAACTGCAAACCTGGCTTGCCAGTCCTGGGCAGAAGACTATCTCTCATGAGTTTCTCTGGGTGCTGGAGTGTCTGGATCCCGTTTTAGGGTGGGACCTTTTACACAAACCAAAGGTCCAACTCAGTTTTGAAGCAGCAGCTCCAACCGTGATGCTAGGCTCTGAAGCACCTGATGAAATCCATAGCACAAAGGTCCCCAGGCCTAGCGATACATCAGATTCCCTTGGTCATAGAGCTCCTCCTGCAGGCAACCCCAATCTGGCTAGAGCAATATCCTATAAGTCTGCAGGCATGCCAAGGCATTGCTAAGCACATAGCAAGGCTAAAAGAATATATAGTATCTTAAAACCTTGTTTCTCTTCCTGTAACACTCCATTACTGCCTGTCCAAAAGCCTGGAACCCAAGATTACTGACCAGTGCAGGATCTCCGAGAGGTAAACAAGTGAGTTGTGACTCTCCACCCTACTGTGCCCAACCCCTATATGTTGCTAAGCTCACTGAGCCCAGATCGAACTTGGTACTCAGTACTGGACCTGAAGGATGCTCTCTTCACCCTGCCCATCGCTCCAGTAAGCCAACCTATTTTTGCCTTTAAATGGACTGATCCTGTGTCAGGAGTGTCTGAACAACTAAGTTGGACATGCCTACCTCAGGGATTCAAAAGTGCACCCACCCTATTCGATGAGGCCCTTACTAGAGAGCTCATGAACTATAAGAGGAATACCCCAATGTAATGCTGTTGCAGTATGTTGATGACCTCCTGATAGTCACTGATTCTCATGAGAACTGTATAAGTGCCACTGAGGCCCTTTTGTAGACTCTAAGTAAACTAGGATATAAAGTTTCTGCTAAAAAGGCCCAGCTCTGTCAGCAGTGTGTAACCTATCTGGGGTACCAAATTCATGAAGGAAAAAGGCTCTGTCCTCTCAAAGAATACAGGCTATCTTACAGATACCTGTTCCAAAGATGAAAAAAAAAAAACAGATGTGAGAATTTTTGGGAGCTGTAGGGTATTGCAGGCTTTGGATCATTAATTTTACAGAGGTGGCACAACCTCTCTATGATGCTTTAAAGGGGATTACACAAGACCCCCTAAAAGGGACTGAGACTCAAGATCAGGCCTTCATTCAGCTCAAGCAGGCCCTCACTGAAACACCTGCATTTGTCTTGCCTGAGTTACACAAGCCCTTCTCTCTCTATGTTGACGAAAAAAGGAACATAGCTAAAGGAGTATTAACTCAAAGCTTGGGACCTTGGCAATGTCCAGTGACCTGTCTATCTAAGAGACTTGATAATGTGGCCGCTGGGTGGCCTCCTTGTCTGTGAATAGTAGCTGCAGTGGCCTTATTGGTAAAGGAAGCCCAAAAGTTGACTTTTGGACAGAAGCTTATTGTTGTTCCCTCACACTCCCTGGAAACTCTAATCAAGGCCCCACTGAGCTGATGGCTGTCCAATGCCAGAATTATGCATTATCAGGCCCTACTTCTAGACCCCGCCTCCATTGGTTTCAAGACAACTGCAGTGTTGAATCCTGCTATGTTGCTACCTGATGGTGATCCTTCCACATCTCTCCATGACTGTTTCGAGATAATTGTTCACCTCCAAAGTCTCCAAGAAGATTTGACTGATGAGCCCTTGTCTGAGGCCCCCTCGTACTTCTCTGACAGGAGTAACTATATCCATCAAGGTAAGAGAGTTGCGGGCGCAGTTGCTACTGAATCCCAAGTTTTGTGGGAGCTAGCCCTGGAGCCAGGTACATCTGCTAAAAAAGCTGAGCTTATTGCTCTCACTGAGGCTCTCAAACTGGCAGAAGGGAAGCGGGTCAATATCTACACTGACAACAGATATGCATTTGCAACGGCCCATGTCCATGGGACCATTTATCAAGAATGAGGCCTGTTGACCTCTGGGGGACAAAAGATCAAAAATGTCCCCCAGATACTTGATCTACTGGCCGAATCTGGATGCCAGAAAAGGTTGTAACCATACATTGTAGGGCCCATGATCCTGTTATAAGGGGAAACAACTTGGCAGATGCCACAGCCTGAAAGGCAGCTACAAAATCAGTGGGGACCGAGATGGCCCCTACATTATTGTTGATTCCTCCCACTTTGTCAGAACCTGTGTATACTCAAAAGGACCTCCATCTAGCAACCCAGCTCCAAGCCAAGCCTAATATCCCTGGAGGCTAGTATCAGCTGCCTGACAAGCGAGTCCTATTGCCAGAGGCACTCAGGAGGGAACTTATTCAGCAGACTCATAGGTCAACTCATTTGGGAGGATCAAAACTGGCCGATCTCTTTCAGGATGATATTTTATTCCTCAGTTGTCCAAGCTTGCCCAGTCTGCAGGCCTCAGATGCCCACAATGTCAACTTGTAAATCCAAAGCAACAACTGCCGATTGAGACAAAGTGTTTTCGAGGAACCAAGCCAAGGGAACATTGGGAAATAGACTTTACTGAAATGGAAAAGCCGGGGCTACAAGGACATAAATATTTGTTGGTAATGGTAGATACTTTCACTGGCTGGGTAGAAGCATACCCTAACAAGTCAGAGTCATCTCTCATAGCAGTAAAATAAAACTCTTATATGAGATTATACCCCGACTCAGCTTGCCTTTATCTATGGGGTCCGATAATGGCCCGGCTTTCATAGCCCAAGTGACCCAAAAATTAACTCAGGCTTTACAGATTGATTGGAAACTTCATTGCATGTACCAGCCTCAAAGCTCAAGACAAGTAGAAAAGATAAATAGGACTTTAAAAATGGTGATAACTAAAATGGCCTTAAAAACTGGCGACAACTGGGTGAGTCTCCTTCCTTTTGCCTTCTTGTGCATGCATTGTACCCCCTATGTTGCTGGAATTTCCCCTTTTGAGACACTATATGGGAGACCTCCACGCTCATCCCTAAAATATCCGAGAAAAAGCTTGCTGATCTTGCTAACCAGGACCTTGCCCTCCAGGCAATTCAGCCCATTCTGACTTCAACTCAGCGCTTATTCAGACAATAGCACGCAGAACCTGAGGCCTCTTCAAGGGACATCTATTGCAGTCTGCCTTCCGAAGATCTGGGATTGTTTTTCCTTTCTTTTTAAATTTTATTTTATTTTTAATGGCAGCTAAAGGTATTCAGATTACAGTTAAATTGTGGCCTTTTAAAAAAGATATGTTCTTGGATTATTTAGAACATGCAAGCCTTATATTTTTAATCAGATGAAATATGTATGAAATTAATGAGTTTTTCTAATTATAGATTCATCATGACTTTTCAGTACAATCAATTGTATATTTACAGTACATGCTAAAATTCAGAATTTTCTAGATACTGAAATTCTACCAGCATTCTTTGTTAAGCTGTGCATGCAAAATTTAAAATTTTTATATTGTCACCTAAAATTTGCATAAAATATGTTTGAAGTATTTCAAATTTACAGTGAACTGTAACATTTTAAGGTAGTAAAAACACATGGAATGATTCAATATTTTAGACTACTAAAAGAAAATTACTTCAAAGATTTTATTGAAAGTTTTAATGTCTGAAAAGCAAGAGGAAGGAAATTGAAAAAAAGAGGGACAGAGAAAGTGGTTTTGTCTTCAAGTAAAATGTCTGGCTGTGCCAGAATGTGAAAGAAGATAGAAAAGCTCAACTTAAAGGTGTGTAATAAGTTATAAAAATATTAAAGAGATGTAAATTTTATTTGCCTTGGTTTATAGTACCTGCCAGTAACAGGTTTGAAAAGAAACAAATCTGTTAAGAATTTGACAGTGTTAGATAAGTTTTGGCGATTTATTCATAAGACTGGTGAACCTTTACTGCAAAATGTTTCCATTAAAATGAGATTATACTCTCAGTATTGTTCATACTCGCCTGAGAAGGAATTCTTCTGTTATGCTTGGAAATGTGTTACTTAGAATTGAGATGGCTGGATCAATAAGATTAAGTATATCTAGTTTCATAGTAGGAGACCAAAACTATAGACACCTCACTACACTCATTAACCAAGACCTAGCTAGCCTTGGCAACTCTATCTAAATTAAAAGATTCTCTAAGCTCCTTAGCTGAAATGGTTTTACAAAACCGCTGAGGCTTGGACCTTCTTTTTCTAAAAGAGGGAGGTCTCCGTTTGGCCTTAGGAGAAACCTGTTGCTTATATACAAACCACTCTGGAGTTATTAGACAGAATATGGCTGCTCTTAAGAAATGCCTACAGGAAAGGGAACAAGCTCAACTGAGAACAAAATTGGTTTGAACGTTAGTTCTTATTCTCTCCTTGGTTGTCCACCCTCATATCAGCAGCCATAGGACCTCTAATAGTGCTTTTAGTCGGTGTAGTTATCGGTCCCTGTATCATAAATAAACTGGTATCTTATGTAAAAGGCCGAATTCAGGCTTTCAAGCTGATGATCTTAGCTACCCAGGGTTATGAGCTAGTACTTGTAGATTCAACTATGAGCCAATGATTTGGCTCACTGACAAAAATCAGTGGGGAATGTTGTAATCTAACTCAAGTGCCACCATTCTGCTCTGTATGTGCCACACCCTTTGAACTTTAAAAAAAACAGGATGTCCTGTTTCCTCAGGATGCACAGGTGTGGCACCCCCCACATCTTTGTGGTTTTTTCCCTTTATAAACCACCCCCAAATCTTAGCCTAGTCGCACAGCAGTGTAAATTCCACCCTCACTCTGTGTTGCTGGATACCAGCCTAAATAAATAAGCGCTCTCTTCTTTTCCCTCCAAGACATCTTGGCCTTTTTATTCTTTTTGCCTTTTTATAATTTTCATTTTATTTTGGGGTGCAGCCTTTTGGGGTATAACACACACACATGTTTCTCTGACTGGTTCTTTCATATTCTTTACATTTGACTTTGAGGTGATAAAAAATTGGAAATTACATTAACTTTTTTGTTTCCAAATAAATTCTCAATTTGTAGTCATTTTAACTATTCCTCCTTTGTTCCCTCATACACTAACTTTACAATATTTTTCCATTTTCTGATTGTGATATAGTATCTAATCTTCTCTAGAAACACTGACAGAAGCAAACAAATTTGACATAACAGAGTCACATCAGACATTATGTTACAAATAGTCCATTTCTAAAGAAAACTGGGAACTTGCAAGGCAGATGGGCATAAGATGGGACAGAACTATGGTTAACCAATAAGATTAAGTGCTCTCATAAAATTGATTAAATCAGGGACAAATGAGGAAGCCAGTCACTTAGAAACAGAATATTCATATGGAGCAGTAACTCTTCCTGTAGGGGTTTGGGATGGTGACTCCTGACTTCCTCAAGGTGATAGAGAACTATTTAGAATACCAATCCTTAGGATATGGATTTATTTATTTGATCTTTTGTCTTAGGCCTGGCCCACAACAGGAGGTGTCTGTTTCCCCCACAGTTGCAAGTTATCTGGGATTCTCCACTAACTCCTTCAAGACCCAGCCCTCTCACTGCCTATAACATTGCTAACTAACTCAGCCACCTGTAACAAGAGGAGATAAACATTTTCCTTCCTTTAACTTGTTGGTTTTATGTTTTGTCACTCTAATCAAAGTTTCTTCTCTTTTACCATCTGTCTATAGTCTCAGTATTTGAGTCACTTAAGGATTTTCTTCAAATGTGAATGATTCAGCAAGTCTTGTATACCTACACCTCTTCCCCCCACCCTTGATTTTAGACACATAAATATTTTATAATCAATTTTAATCACAAGGAAAAATAAAACATACAGAATTTATGTATAATACTGATAAATAAATATAAATGGTTTTAAGTTCCCTTTTGTCTGTTATGGAATAATCTACTTTCCTTAAGCAATATTACTCTTAATTATAGTAATAAGAATGATCAAAATAGATTTCTAGATATTAGCACTGGAAATTAACATTTCTTATGGGCAATCACTGACGTTTTCATAACTTATTTGGTACTAATTCTCTGCAACATCTCAAAAATGACCTCTAATACCTAGAATAAATTAATTTAGCAAGATGCTTTTACATGTGGAGAATAAGAATGAAGTCTTTAGGTTAAGTATAAAAGAAATTTAAACTTTTTTTTTTGTACCGGGGATCAGACTCACAACCTCGCACTTGCCAGGCAAGTGCTTATGCTGCTGAGCTAAATCTCTAGCCAAAAATTTAAACTTCTAACTTTTCACATTTTCTTTTCTTCCTATTATTGCAGGAAGCTGAGTTAGTTAGAATAGAAAAAGGAAAGGAAATTTTGAATCTTATGTACTGAGCAAATGCCAGGTCTAGCAAACAATGCTAGCCCTAGATTACTTAATTTAAAAACAAAAAATACAAAAAAAAGTAAAATATAAAAAACAAATTAATGTTTTATGGACCTTGGAAAAGAATTTTCAGCAAAGTGCAAAAATTTAAAGCATTCCTTTCTTTAATTTTGTAATTCTTTACTGTGGAATAGTGTGAGTTTCGAGACGCCCGCCGTGTGTAGGGAGAAACCAACAGACGTCCTCTCATGCAATATGCAAGGGGTTTTATTTGTTGTCCAAGCATGCATGGGGCCCACTGAACACGCAGGAACAGAGAGCCACAAGGCATGCCAGAGCATGGCTTTTAAAACTACAGGACAAAGGAAGGCAGGGCTTTGGCAAGCGCGGTTACAGAAACAGAAGGCATTGGTTAGTTTAAATGGCTTTCTACATTCATTGGAGGTTGTGACTATAGGGTGGTCTAGAGTCGGGCGGGGGAGGGTGTTTCCTAATATGGGCAGTAGATGCCCAGGGAAGGTACATTCCATAAATTCCTTAAACACCCGGATGGGGTTGTTTCTACCTTGCAACCCAGGTTTTCTAGTCAGCTTTATCCTTGTCTGAATTTAACCTAGGCAGCTTTAAACTATAACGGCTCAATTCCCAGAATATTGGGAGGAGATGAGCGGCATGGAGCAACGCAGACCATGCACTGTTAATAAGAGAAAATTTCTCTTACAATAGCTCAAGATGTCAGTTCTGTTTACGTAACAGAATTGACAACTGAGCCAGAAAACATAATTTGGATCATAAAATTGTTGCTTTAATAAAAATTCCTTAAACAGTAAAAAAAAAAAAAAATACTACAGGCAGTGAGACAAGGCTGGGTCCTCGATGGAGCCAGTCAGGAAACCCAGATAGCTTGCAACTATGGGGTGAGGGGGGAAGGGAGAAGGCAGACATCTCCTGCTGTGGGCCAGGCCTCAAGACAAAAGATCAAACAAATACATCCATATCCATTGATAGGTGTGATCCAGCACAGCTTCCACGTTCCTTGGGGGAGAGCTAAAGCTCTTACATCCAAGATAAAGTTCTTCTCTCAGCTCACTTACAATTTGGTCATGGGAACCATTTCCTGTCCCCTGAAATCACATCTCTGAGGTGCCTGGTTCATAACCTTGGTGCTCTTGGCCTCAAGAAGGCCACAAAAACCAAAAAGCAAATATTTTATTTATACTTTTCTCACAGGGGTTGCAAGTTGGCAGAAACCCTTCATTTTTAGGTCTCTTTCACTTTGAGGATGTGTTCTTCTCTCATTCTGTCTTGTATGATGGCCCAAATATTTCTAACTAACACTACTGTACCAAAACTCTCCCCTCTTCCCCACCAGACCCCTTAGATAATGCATCTCCTGTCTTTATGGCTCCTCCCCTGTATCTCCAAGACCAAACCCCAGCAGCTTTCTCAGCCAGAGGTTTCTGTGCCCCCTGCACCATTGTCTCCCCCTTCCTCACCCCCAGTGACCTTTAATCCTTCCCTTAGTTTCTCTTCCCAGTCTCAGATTTCTCAATCCCCTCCACCTGAGCCATCTATTCCATCAGACAGCTCTTTTTTGTCCCCTACTCCTGCATCATCATTTTCTCCACCAGCTCACCATGCTTGGTCTTGTGAGTTTCAGTCACCTAGCAGGCCACATAGTTCTCAGCAGCCATCTTGCTGCAGCTCATGTGGAGGACAGCCACCATCTTGTGGCCCTCTGCCATGTGACAGAGTGCCACCATCTTGTGGTCCCTCATCATGGGACCACCAGCAGCATCTAGTTGTGGGTCTCTTGGTAATCAGTCACCACCTTGTGCTTTCCTGTTGCATGGTGGTTGATCATGGTAATTGCCCACCAATGCCTATTGGGAAGTCAGCTGCTTGGTGGCCATCTACATCTCCCATTCTACAGCCTTCTCAGCCTCAGTCCCTATTCCCATTTCAGGAACAGGCTGGTCCTGAGGGATTATTTCATATTCATGTTCTTTTTCCCCTCGCTGACTTATCTCAGAGTAAACATAAATTAGGTTCCTTTTCTTCTATTCTTGTTTCAAGAGATCTCTATTAATTAACCTACAAAAAGATTCACAGTAGTCTATTTATTATAGTTCAAATTGACCAAATATATTTCAGTGCACTCTGATTTTGTAAGATGTTTGTTGGTCTATATATCTGTTGTCTGTTTGTACAGTCTGTTTATACTGTACAGATCGTCTGTCCATGTTTGTCCATTTGTCTGCTCTGTAAACAGCTGTTCCTTTTTATTTGAGCTCAACAATCTTTTTTCCTCCTCTTCTACATTTTCTGATCATTTAATCAAAGTTTTATTTGGGGTTATAGATTTAAAAAGCATGTTTCCACCTAGCTGCCAGCTGGTCAAAAAGATGCTAAATCTGGTTAAAAAATCCCTTGAGGTGAGAAGACATTGGAGAAGACTTCAACTGATGAATAAGAAAGTGACCACCTGGTAACTTTAACCAGCTCTTATTCATTAATTGAAGGCCCAATAATCTCCATAGCCTTATGTGAGATACCCCAACTAAGCTCATATGGCTAAGACTTATCTTATGGTATATTTATGCCTTCAAATATAAAATTGGGATTGTTTATGATGACAAATATTTTCTTTCAATATCCATGTGCCTTGTGAGTTCCTAGTTTTTGCCACCTTGAACCCATCTTGCCCAGTGATTTTACTCTATAAAAATACCTAGAAAAGATACTCTTTGGCAACCCACTCCAGACCCCTTTTACCTCTCTTCAGACAGAAGCTTTCTTTCTCTCAATAAATATATTCTACTCTTAACCTCCATTGTTCCTAAAATTCATTCTTCAATTTTAGAGAACATGAACTTGTACCAGACATAATGAGAGTTTCATTCCCCTATATCACTATGATCATGTAAATATAAAAATAAATGTAATTTGTTAATAAGGGCTACACGATATTTTAACTGTTTCTGTCATTTACTTCAGAAGTGGTTTAGTATGGAATAAAAAGAGCCACATTTTAAAAACAAAGTAAATCAAAATTTTAAGTGATGAAACAGAATGACACATACTATACAATAGTAGTAGAATTTTGTCTTCCCAAGTCTACAGTTTAATCATCAGAGATTTAATAATATATCTCTTACAAATATGTAAAATGAAAAGTAATCATCAGAGATTTAATAAGAATATATCTCTTACAAATATGTAAAATGAAAAGCAAGTATGTAAAATGAAATGTAAAATGAAATATGTAAAATGAAATATGTAATAAGAATATATCTCTTACAAATATGTAAAATGAAAAACAAAACATAACAATAACAACAAAAATTCATAAGGTAAACCTCTATTTCAAAAGTTACTTTTGAAGTATATAAGTGAAATTTGGCAGGGAGATGAAAGAAATAAAAATTGTTGCTTGAAGCATTAGAGTTTTCTAACACAACAGAGAAATAGAATATAAAAAAAAAGTAAAACTGGCCTTTTTATTTAAAGGACATGGAGAGGAGCCCACAATCAGAAATGATTTGGCTTTTTCCTCTGACCAGATATGAGGTTGTGCAGTACATGTAACCTTTGACTAGATGTGGTGCTTGGGGTGGGCACTGATGATGTGCAAGGAGATGATTGGAATTTTCTTCCCCTACATGGGAAGGAAAAAGTTGTAATGGGGGTGGAGGGAGAAGGGTTTGGCCTTCTATCTTGTTGAACCACTGCCATAATGTCCTGTAATTTAGTTTAGGGCAAAACTCTTTCATGAAGGGCTTTTTGGAAGGAGAATGTGATTTGAAGCAAAGACTGGGCTGGAAGTCACAGAAAAAACTCAACTTAGATAAAGAGAAGAGCATAAGTAAGGCAAAAATGCAGTGATATTCTTGGAAGAATGCTATACTAATGTTATAGGCAGCTGAGTTAGTTAAAAATATAGGCAGTAAACAGGGCTGAGCCCTGGAGGGAGCCAGCACAGGGGACCAAATGTCTTGTGACCTCGGAATTGACAAATACCTCCTGCTGTGCGCCAGATCTCAAGACACAAGATCAAGAAAATTCACTCACATACTGAAGATTGATAGTTTAAATAGTTCTTTATCACCCTGAGGGAGCCAGGAGTCACCATCCCAACCCTCTATGGGAAGAGTCACTGCTCTTTAAGAATGTCCACTTGCTATGTATCTCACTGTCCCATTTGTTACTGATTTAATCAGTTTTCCTTGAGCAGTTAATCTTATTGGTTGATCATGTTCTGTCCCACCTTATGCCTGCCTTTTGAGTTCCCATGTTTTCCTCATCTTGGACCCATCTCACTTCATGGTTTTGCTTTACAAAAGTCTCCACAAAAGACAGTCTTTGGCAACCCATTGAGGTCCCCTTTGTCTCTCTCAGATAGAAGCTTTCTTTCTTTCAATAAATATACTGTTCTCTTCACTGTTCCTAAAATTCCTTCTTTAATTTTACAGAACACAAACTCATACTGGGACATCTAGTGGATTTGGAGTTTCATTCTCCTATAACAGTAATGTGGTTGTGTCTGGATCGAAGCTTCTCAATTTTTTTTCTGTATATGCCACCTTAGAAAAATGAAATGTCATCTATAGAAATGAAACTTGCATGAAAATCTTCATAATGGTTCTCTTGAAATTTCTTCAGCTGTATAGAGTCCTGAAGATAGAAAAATCAGCACACCTTTCTCTGAGTATGAAAGTTAGTTGGGATGATGGGAGAATTGCAGCTCTTTTATATTGATTATAAACAATTTACTAATGATACATTGTCTCTCACAACTTTTAGTTGATTCTTATAATTTGAGTAAAATAGAAAAAGAACTAAAATTACTTTAAAGTAATTCTAAGGAAAAAGAAGAAAAAACGATAAATGAAGCTATGTTTAAAATTTTTTTTTTTCTTTGTAGAACTGGGGGGTTGAACACAGGGTTTCTTGTTGACTGTGGTGTTTTTGTTTGCTTTGTTTTGTTTTGTTTTTGTACCTGAGATCAAACTCACAACTTCACGCTTGCCAGGGCGGGTGCTCACACCCTTAAGCTAAACAACCCCGACCACAAGAGTTTCTTTTTGAGATATGATCCTTGTCTATTTTATTTATTTATGTTTAAATTTTGAGTCAAGGTCTTTCTACTTGCCAAACTGACCAGGTTTAGATTAAATTTGTGATCCACCTGCTTTAGCTTTCCAGAGTGCTGAGATTACAGGTGCACATTAACATACTTTGTCAAATTTTAAAAGATCTAAAGAAAGTTCCAAAACATGTGTTGGTTTCAAAGAATAATATGGTCCTTGCCAGCAGTTCCCTGGTTCACATTCACAACCTCGTACATGCCAGGCAGGCACTTTTGCCTGTTAGCTAAGTCCTCAGCCCCTAACATGTCATCTTTAATGACTGCTAGTTGAAA
This sequence comes from Hydrochoerus hydrochaeris, assembly GCA_004027455.1. Taxonomy (NCBI): domain Eukaryota; kingdom Metazoa; phylum Chordata; class Mammalia; order Rodentia; family Hydrochaeridae; genus Hydrochoerus; species Hydrochoerus hydrochaeris. The sequence continues at coordinate 115,598 of PVLA01000446.1, read as the reverse complement.
ATTCTTCTTTGCCAAAGTTAAAAATACATTCTTACTTGTAAAATGTTATGATAAAATTCTTTAGCTTGGTCTCACATTTAATCTGAGTAAGAAAAGAGTGTTGTACTTGGTTTATCAGTGTTCAAAATTTTTTAAAAGAATACTACATAGGGGCTGGGGATTTAGCTCAGCGGCATAAATGCCTTCCTTGCAAGCACAGTGGTGAGTTCGATCCCTGGTACCAATTAAAAAAAAAAAGAAAGAAAAAGAATTCTACATAAAAATAACTATCCTTTCAATTTTAAAGATAGTCTCACTTAATACCAATACTTATAGGTTAAAATGTACTTTTTCTTATATACCTATTGTTTGACAATTTACTGTAAAACAGTACATGAGAAGTTATTAATTTAATAATATTTTTTTAACTTGGCCCATAGTATTATTATGCTTAGCAATAGCAACCATTGCTTATTTTTAAGCATTTAATTTATATGTAACCCTATGCTAAGTATGTCTATTATATTTTCTCTATAAATACTCAAAATTGTAATTAGAATAAGTAAACTACTTAAGGAATCATAATAAATGTCAGCAGATTATAGAGAATTTGTTCTATAAAATCTTTAACTATTGGGCCTGTGATATAGTTCAGCAGCACAAGTGCCTGCCTAGCAAGCATGGAGTTATGATTTCAATTCCTGGTACCAAAAAGAAAAAAAAAATCTTAAACTATTGATCAAGTTTCAGAACTGTACTCTGAGAAATATATATTCATAGCCTTAGCTCTGTTCATTACTCAGGAGTAATTATGTTTTCTACTGTACTAAAAAATTGTTGGTGCTGGAGGTTTAGGTCAGCAGGGAATCACTTGTCTAGGATAAATGAAAACCTAGATTAAATTTCCAACAAGCCAAACTAAATACATAAGTAAATACATTTTTTGAGGTATGACTTACATATAATAAATTGCATATATGATACAGATCAGAGACATGAAACATCCATGCTCATGTCTATCAATACACAGATTATTTGCATCATCCAGGAAATATCCTTAACCACTCCAATATTTTTCTACATTCCACTACCAATCTCATCAATAATATCTGTTCATATTATTGGTTAAGATGAAATCAGAAAGTATGTATGCATTTTAATTGTTTTCCTGCTCTCGGTAATGTTTTTGTTTTATTTCATGTTGTTGCTTCTATCTGTGTAGATTGTTTCTTTTGTTTCTTTTATTGTTGAATATCATTACAATATATGACTAAGTTACAGTATTTTAATTGACATTCCTGTTGCCAGACATTTTGGTGGTTTTCTTTTCTTGGTTACCATAAATATACATTTGGTACGTCTTTTTTGTAGTTATAAATTGTCATGCTATTTGGAAATTATCAAAAAGTAAAATCAAAGTTTTCCAGAATATATCTACTTTTTATTTTAATTATAAATGTCAAATCAACTTTTAAAGTAACTATATTATTTTATTCTCCTAGCAGCAAGGTAGATTGGACTGTATTGTTATAGATTTGACATTACAGTTATCTTATATTTAAAAATTTTTAATTTTTTTGCACATTGTTCTTTTTAAAATTTTAGAGGATAAAATCAAGAAAAATAAAACAGAATAAAGCCAATCAAAACAAAACAGTGTGACACAGGCTTTCAAAACAATAGGAAATCAACAATGGTTGCCATAATGCCTCTTGTTGTCTTCAAAATAGTTGCCCATACATTCAGAAACAGTAAAATCAAACAGAACTGAAACATAATACAACCAATAATAATAATAATAACAACAATAATAATAAAAACAATGAATGCAATACAGGACTTCAAAGCAAAACAATAGTAAATCCAAAATGACTACCATAATATATCTCACTATCTTTGAAATAGTTGTCCATACCATAAGATACAACAAGATAAAACAGAATAAAACCCAACCAAATAAAACAATGAGAATGGTACAGGATTTCACAACAAGATAATAGGGAATTAATAACGGCCACCACCTTCAGAAGGAGATTCCTCCATAGATGCTGCCTTGCATATTTTTATCCTCTGAATAGATAATCAGACTACCAGCTTTAGACATGCAAAGTCAGTGAAACACTAAACACTAAAACACTATAAGCATTGCTTTGTATTTTACCTCATTAGCTATCATCACAGCCTGTGTTCCTCTGGATCATCTTATGGAGGGGAGGGGGAAAGAAATATTAGCTCTTCTTGTCTCCCTGCCCATGCACCAGAAGGGAACGGTGTCTGGCTCTCCCCCAGTCAGCACATGTATGGCACTGATGAACAGGAGGTCTTAGCTTCTTGTTGACCTCTTGCTCTCCTCCCCTGTAGTCTGCAAATGTCCATATTGTTCTTTTTTATTAATGTATATTAATTTTACAGAATAATGGATTTCATTGTGGCATATTCATTTATGCTATGTAATTCTGTGATCTTATCTAAGCTTCACTGCCCTTCATTATCTTTTCCTCATTCCTCATTTATAGCTTACTGTTTTCTAACAGTCTCCTTTCAACTTTCAGATAATGGTTTCCCCTCTAGACTCCACAAATGAGAGAAATTATGCAATATTTGTCAGCCTGAAGCTGGCTTATTTCACTTTATGCGATGGTCTCAATCACATCCATTTTCCATAAATGACTTGAATTTTTTTCTTTATGATTGAAAAATTATTCCTTGCATATAGGTATCCCATATTCATTATCTGACATCTGTTGAAAAACATGTAGGCTTATTTTATGATGTGGCTATAGTGAGTTGTGCCATGATAAGCACAGGTATTCAAGTGCTTCTATAGTATAATGAGTTTAATTTCTTTGACTATGCAAACAAGAATGGCATAGTTGGACCATATGATAGATGTATTACACTACTTTTTTTTTGTAAGGTCTGAAATGCTGTCTTTTGCTTTATCCTGTCTTTTGATGGACTTTTCCAATGAGCTTCATATTTAACTTTGTGAGTTTCTCATATTCAGGAGTACTTTTCAGAATTCATATTTTTCATTCAATTCTTTTTCTCATATCCTGCATTGTCTTCTTTGTTTTAATCATTTGTATTCATCTTAAGTTCTTTGATTATTGTTACAAATATTCTTAGAGTTCTTTTAAAAATATTTTCCCACTTGGATATCATTGAAATGAGTTACTATAGAAATCTTAAGTTTTGGCGCACTCGTGTTATCTCAATTTCCATATTTCTTCTGTTTTTATATATTTCTATGCGTGCCTCCTTTGAGATGGAAATCTCTTACACTTACATGTGAGGGCATAATGTAAAACAGGGTTCTCTTGATAATGTGACCTAGAATAGGACTGAATAGAATAGAATAGAATAATAGGGTAGGGTAGGGTAGGGTAGGGTATGATGGGGTAGGATAGAACAGAATAGTTGCATAGTTTTGATTTTAGTTTTAAGTAGATTTCACTGCGTTGTTTCACACTGGTTCCTTGTAATTAGTGGAAGCTGACACAGGATTGATTGTGCCAAACCTGAGTGAGCTATTATTTCAATACATCTTGGAACGCTGGCATCGCTCAGACAGTTAAACTGAGTATGCAAGTCCCTCTGACAAGGTGCATGGACTTGTAAACAGCAGAGAATGTGTGGTGAACCCTTCCGTGGACATTTCTTTAACTTTGTCACTGGAGTGCTGTCTAAAAGGTTATGAACAAGAGTTGTGCTAGGGCCTACATAAATATGAAGTCTACAGGTTTGTATTGTTTCTCTTTGGTGGTGTTTTCTGGATAAATATCCAGAAATGGGATTTAAATCTCCCTGTAAAGGCTGGCGGTTTTTAATTTCCCCATTTAGGCATAGATGTCTCCTAAGGCTCAAGCAGGTCTAGTTCCTGTATATGAAGTAAAATGCAGTGCTGCTCAGCTGGACTGAGATTATAGTTCTGTAGCGAAGTTCTGTCTCAGCCTGTCCATGGTGCCAGCTCAGTTCCTCACACTAGCATTTCATCTTCTGGGATGTACTTTATCTTTCCTGCTTTCTATGGGCCTCAATATTCTATCAATAAAAATGGAAAGGTCATATATATTTTGACATGTAGCCCTAAACCTGAATTAAACATTTCTTAGATACTTCAATGTTTGATGTCTTCCTGTGTCTCCCAGTAACTCCAGGGCATAGGGTGACCACAGATTGTGGTAAACTCATCAGAGATTCCTGAACAAAGGTCAGGGAACTTGGAGATCTCTATCTCTTTGTTTTTAACCAATCGACAAGGTATGCACACCTACTCTTACTTGTAGCTGTGATGCCATACAATCAAATTTTTAGTCATTTTTGTCACCATTTTTGTCTTAGGTTGTCTTTAGAGACTGTTACATAAGATCTGAGACTTACATTTTTTAAAGAAAAGATATTTCACAGAAGCTGTATTGATAAGATGGAAATGTATCAGAGAGGTCCTTCTGAGAGACTTTAGTATTTTTCCTTCCTCCAGGTTGAATGAGCTCTGGTAAAACAGTGTCCTGTGAGTGTAAGCCTTTTAAAGAAATTAGTGATTTAGACATATTTAAAAGTAATGATTTCTTTTCCTTCTCTCTTTTTGCTTTTAGTGCAAGAAGAGTCTTCTCTATTGTTTACCCTGAGGACTGACAGGACTATTGGTTGGTAAAAATCATCATGATGCTGCTGCCTCTTTTTTCCCTAGATTGGTCCTGCTTTAAGTATTTAACTCTTCAAATAGTCCATAGCAAGCTTTTGGCGATTTTTCATTATGGATTAAAATGGCATGGTGACCTTAGCTTTGGGCTTCTGCTCTCAGTAAGCTGTGATCCCACTACGCAAATCAAAAATTGGGGGTTGAGTGGTAGTGTTTAATCTCTTCTAAGGGAAACTTAATTTTAAGCTTGTTCAGAATTTTTTTCATATTGTAAAAACAGTAATGATTTACCTCTTACAGGCTAAAATGAAAGCTAGAATTTCACTTTTACTGCTTTTTCCAGTAAATAGTAAAATATTACAATCTAAAGAAATGAAATTTATAATTAATGTTTTATTAGTAAGGATATTCAATAGAATCAATTTCCTGAAGATTGTAATAGTTTTTTTTTAATTTTAAAACAAAAGGAAACCCAAAAAACAATGCAAATTTTCAAAATGAGATTTTGGGAGAGTAACAATGGTTAGTAAATTGTACATGGTTTTCTTAAAAGTAGTTGCTCTTATTATAAGGTATAGGCATAAAAAATTGATCAAACAATATAGATGTAAAACTTTCTTTTCAATGAATCAATAACAATTGGTAATATAACTATCTTAAACATTTTTGTGTGTAAATATATATAATATGATTTATATATATCATAATATATAATATTTCGTGGGAGTGTTTGATCTCTGATCTAAATATTTCAGCTTACTGAAATATTTAATTTCAGTAATTATACTTAATAATTATTAAATATTAATTTTACTGAAATATTTAATTTCAATAATATATTAATAATTAATATTCTGCTTTCAGCAGAAGCAAAATAAAAAATATATATATACATTAAATATATTTATATATATTTTCTTTTCTCTTCCTTCTTTTCTCCTTTGCCCCATCCCAGTTTCTCCTTCCTTCTGAACAGTTTCTTATCATCTCATGAAAGCTATTGTAAATTTTGCATCTTGTTTACTTTTTTAGCTTCTTAAATATGGAGACAATGCAATGTTTAAACATGCAAGTCTGATTTATTTCATTTATGAGCATGATCTCAAGTTGCATCTCAAGTTTACCTTTCTTTATAGTTGAATAGTACTCCATTGGTAAAAAAATATCACATCTTTTATCCATTCCTCAGTTGATGGGCATCTAGGTTTTTTCCAAGATTTAGCTATTACAAATTGTGCTGCTATAAACTTGGGTGCACATATATCACTATGGTATGATGTTTTCAATTCTTCTGGAAAAATACCCAGAAGGGGAATAACTTGTTCAAATGGGAGCTTTAATCCTAGTTTTTCTGAGGAATCTGCACACTGATTTCCATAGTAGTTGCACCAGGCTACACTCCCACCAGCAGTGGGCAAGGGATCCCCTTTCCCCACAGCCCCTTCAGCATTTGCTTGTGGTTGATTTCTTGATTATAGCCAATCTTTCTGGGGTGAGGTAGAATATCAGTGTTGCTTTAATTTTCATCTCTTGAATGAACAATGATGTTGAACATTTTTTCACATATTTATTTGCTAATTGTATTTCTCCATCTGAGACATGTGTCCATCTCAGATGCCCATTTTTGGATTCGATCTTTGAATTTGGAGGATCTTTTTTTCAATTCTTTATATATTCTAGAAAGAAGTTCTTTTCCTGAGATACAATTGGCTAAATTTTTTCTCACTCTGTAGGTTGTCTTTTCATCCTGTTGATGATTTCTTTTGTGTGAGATAAAATCCAAATGTTGATTCTTTCCTTTACTGTTTGAGTTTTATTCATGAAGTTTCTACTGACACCAGCATCTTCAAGATTTTTACTTACTATTATGGATTAAAAACTGTGGTCAACTTAACCCCAGCTGAATTGAATCATCGTGGTGCCAAGTGTAGCTGGCCCACCTGAGGAAATTTGCCAGCATAAAAAAGAGATGTGGAGAGAAAGAGCATAGCGTTGTGGGTTCTCCTGTGTTGCTGTTTGGTGTTACTGGCTCTCCTGGAGGAACTTGTCATCCCTAGCTTCCCTGATATGAATTCAGTCATTATCATCAGAGGAAATTGGGACCTTGTTGCTGAGAGTGGCTGTGGTTCACTTTGGGGGAGCTCTGGTCCTTACTTCAAGCATCTCTTACTGGCTCTGGAAGGGAAGATGTCTGCTGTTTAATCTCCAGGAGAAGCTTGTCATGCTGTCTTCCTGACAGGTATTTGACTGTTCTCATCACTGGAGGAACTCAGAACCTCATTGTCACTAAGGATGGCTGTGGTACTTTTGAGGGGATCCCTAGTCCTTTTCTTGACTCCAATTGCTTTTTGGCTCCAGTACAGAACCCTCAGCCTGCTAGCACAGATCCTACACCCCACTGGCACGGACTTTCCAACTTTCACTGCTGACCCTTGGGCCATCCCAGCACAGATCTGTGAAAGAGATTTGCTTGTGTAATTGTCGTGGTGCTGAGTGTAGGTTTTCAGCTGAACTCATGAAGGTTATTGCCATCCAGACCCTTGGCTGGATTTTCTAGGAATTAGTGTTGTAGTGAGATTCCGTGCAATTTCTTGTGTTTGACACCTTGGGTGATCATTATAAACAATACTATAAATTATGTGTCCTGTATGTAATTGTTCTCCTTGCAATCCCTGACTATAATACCTACTTTCTCTTCCAGTTGATTGAGGATTTCTATTTTAATATTTAGAACTCTGATCCATTCTGGCTTTAGTTTATTGCACAGTCATAGACATGTGTCTAGTTTTAGTCTTTGGCTTGTAGACAGTCAGTTTTTCTAGCACCATTCATTAAAAAAGCTATCTTGATTCCATCCTGAAGGGTGGCCCAGCCAGAAGATAGTGAGTCCACACTGTGCCTCTCCATTCCATCCTGGAAGGCAGACTAGCTGTAGGACAGTGAGTCTGTGTGCTGTGCTCCTCAAAGCCACCCCATTGGACAGACCCACTTGAAATCAGTGTGCTTGTGATCCAGGCCTCACTCATTGCATCCTGAAGGGTAGGTTAGCTGTAAGAATGTAAGACTGAAGGGAATCTCAAGACCCAGGAAAACTGCTTGGTACACAGAAACATACAGGTGCCAAGATCAGATTGAAATCTAACAAATCTCTGGGATGCACCACAGACATTAGCACAGAACAGTGAACAGCAGAAACTAGACACTTCTATGAGCCTGCTAGAAGCCATCAAGTACCATTGGCCAGTTACTTTGGGGAGAATAAGCCAGACAAACTACTGTGCATCTGCCACCATTAGGAGAGGCTCAGAGTGACTGTGTTTTTCTGGAGAAGCCAGTTCTGCATCCCAATGCCACCCTGGAAACCTAGCATAGGAGAAACACAGGTGCCTGACCCATTCCTCTACACTGTGGGTGATCAGCCAACATGGGAAGAGACTGAGATCCACAGCCGACTTGTTTGAAATAACCCATGAAAATGTCAAGACAAAGAGTCAAAAGGCAGACTCTGGCCTTTTGCACCAACACATGCAGAGCAAGTCCAGCAGATGTAAATATGGAAAAGACTGGAAGCCACACACTTGAAGTTTCTGAAGTGATGGCAACCAAAATAAAGAAACAACTTCATGAGGCTATAAAAAAAATTAGATCAGAAATGCTATCTCAGAAAGAAGAAATAAAAAACATAAAAGAATTGCTGCACATACCTAAAGACATAGATTAAAAAATACAGGAGCATAGGAAAATGAGGGAAACCTTCGATGAACAATTTAAGAGCTATACAATACATGACATAGATTCAAAGAAATATCCAGGAAATTAAAAACACCATCAAAAGCTGATAAAATCACTTGAAAGAAACTGAAGATAAACTTTCATAACTTGAAGACTGGTTTTCAGCTAGCAATCACAAAAAGAAAGACTTTTTTTTTATTTAAAGAGGAAAAAAACAGGAAAAAGGTAGAAATATTACAGGATTTCAAGAAAAGAAGATAAACAGTAAGAAATCACTAGTTGATAAATTACATATTCTTTTAGAAATAGTTATTCAAGTTACAGAATTAAAGCACACAAAGTGGACACTCAAGCAGTGAGAGTGCAAACAGATCTGTTCAACAATCCAACAAGAACCTAGAAATATGGTCATCAATCCCACACACTTAACATACATGCAGCTATATCTTTTAAAACGATTCCTATTTCCTCTTTTTAAGACAGATTTCTTAAAAACAAGAAGCCAGGAAATAACAATTCAACAGCTACAAGATGATGCAAAGAAAAATAATTTAAGAGTGATAGGTGTCAGTGAAAAAGTAGGGGTCAACACAAAATAAGACTATTTACAGAAATAATAGAGGAAAACTTCCCAAACATGGGAAAAACACCTGACATGCAAATAAGTGAGGCATATAGAACTCCAGTAGCCATACCCAGAATAAATCTACAGTCACATGTATAATAACCAAGATCCCAGAAATTCAGCACAAAAACAGAATATTAAAGGTTGTTTGAGAAAAGAAACAGATCACCTGTAAAGGAAAACTCATCAAAATCACAACAGACTTTTCAACACAAACCATCAAGTCAAGAAGAGGTTGGATTGAAGTATTTCGAGTCCTGAAAGAAAATAACTTCCAACCCAGACTGATGTATCCTGCAAAACTATGTTTCAGAATTAATGGAGAAATAATATACTTCTATGACAAAGAACAACTGAAGGAATTCATGACCACCAAACCAACCCTACAAAGAATACTGAAGGACATTCTAGAGAGAGATAAAAATGACATTTCCAGGTACAATGGCAGGGGGATCACTAAGCATGGCAAGTAGTCAAATGGAGGGGAACAGTAGGGAGCCAATGGCAAGAAAATAGCAAAGCAGAGTTGAGCCAGTATATGTTGGCCATAATCATTAATGCAGATGACCTCAATTCCTCAATAAAAAGAAACACAGACAGAGTAGATCAGGAGACAGAATCCATCAATATGCTTTATACAAGAAACACATTTAACTCAAAAGGAAATCCATAGACTGAAAGTCTAAAGACAGAAAACAATGCTCCAGGTGACAGGGAATAAGGAAAGGCAGTGGTACCCTTGTCCATCTACTGCAGAATGGATAAGAAAGACATGGCATTTTTATACAATGGAAAGCTACTTAGTTATAAAGAACAATAAGCTCGAGGCTCTTATAGGTAAATGGATGCAACTTGAAATCATGTTCGTGGGTAAATGGTTCAGTCACATGGGTAAACATGTTGTCTCCCTAGTATAAGAGACTGAGAGAGTTAATGGGATCTAAAATGCACAATGGATACTGGGAAAGTGAAAGTGGGGCAGGAATATGAAAAGAGAAAGTGGTAGTTATTTGTAATGTCCTATTTTCATGTCTCAAGGTCATGTATTTTTTCATTGTTCTGCTTTGTTTAGTTTAATTCTGTTTTGCTTTGTTTTGTTTGATTTTATTATATTGAATGGCATGAGAAACTATTTTAGAGATAACAAAATATATTATGGTAGCCATTGTTGATTTCCTATTATTTAATTTCAAAGTCCTATATTGCTTTCATTGTTTTGTTTTGAGTTCCATGTTTTAAAGTCCTATGTCATGTTCACTGTTTTGTTTTAATTGGCTCTATTCTGCTTTGTTTTGTTTGGTCTTACTCTCTTCAAAATAAAATAAAGGAGGGAAGAAATAAAGAAAGCAAGAAAGCTATCTTTCTTCCAAAGAACATGCTTGATCCTTTCTTCAGATCTAAGTTGACTGTGTATTTCAAGCTGTGTCTGCATCTTCTAATATGTTCCACTGATCCTCAGGTCTGTTTTATTTTTTGTAAATACTATACTGATTTTATCACAGTAGCCTTGTTGTGTAATTTCATACCAGAGATTGTGATGCTTCCTCCTCTTCTGTTATTGTCTAGGATTGCCTTTGTTATCCTAGGTCTGTTCTGCTTCCAGATGAATTTTAGGAATGGTTTCTCTAGTTCTGTGAGGTATGTGAATGGTACTTTGATCAGGATTACATTAAATCCATATAACTGTGTTTTGGCTATTTTCACTCTATTGGTTCTTTCTATCCATGTGCAAGGGATATCTTTCCATTGTCTACATTTGATCTTAGCCAAAAGGTCTAGAAGTGATATATTTCCATTGTCTGATATTCTCCTTAAACTCCTTGTCAAAGTACTATAACTTTCCCAATATACATATTTACTTCCTTTGTTAGACTGATTCTTAAATATTTCATTTCTTTGAATGCTGTTGTGAAGCATATGGTTTCCCTAATTTTTCTCTCAGTGAATTTATTGTTTCTGTATAGGAATGCTATTGATTTCTGAGTGTTTACTTTGCATCTACCTGTGCTACTGAATTTGGTTATTAACTTTAGGAATCATATGTTGATTTTTGTGGTCTTTTATGTAAAGTATCATGTCACCTGCAAATAATGATAGTTTAACTTCTTCCTTTCCTATTTTTATTCCTTTTATTCCTCTGTCTTGTCTAATTGCTCTGGCTGATGTTTCCAGAACTACAATGAGTAGGAGTGGTGATAGCAGACATCCCTTTCTTGTTCCTGAATTTAGAGTGAAAGTGTTCAGTTTTTAACTGTTTATCATGATTCTGGCTGTTAGTTTGTCATGGGTGGCTTTTATCAGATTGAGGTTAAGGCCATCTATTGCAATTTTCTGTAGGGTTTTTATCATGAATAAGCACTGGACTTATCTACTGACATACAATGATAACCACTAACCTACTATCTCCATCCATAGGAGCAAACTCTAAAAATATATAACAAAATCAAACATGTACTGTGCACTCACTTGTATGCAGTGACTTTCCCCTTGGTAGAGTGGCTATACCTTTTTGTGGAGGTTTAGGGGTTAAAATGGGTAGGGGATGGGCTAAAGTGATGAATGTGGTCAGATACATTAGAGTCAGGGTTGGAGGTCAAAGAGTGACCACTCAAGTTTTGGGAAACTGAAGAACAGATAAGGGAAAGAATGAAGTAGAATGTAAAGAAATAACCAGAAAAGGCAGAGACAATGATTATTCACTTGAAGGTTTAAATTCAAGAAGTAACTGAGGAAAAGAGAAAGAGGATCAATCAAAGAAAATGAAAAAAAAAAGGTAAGATACCTAAAGAGTGAAAAATTAGAATAAAGACAATGAGAATTAAAAAGAAAAAAAAGAAGAAAAAAGGAAATAGGAGACCAGAGAAAGACAGAAGAGAAAAAAAATTCCAAATACAGAATGAACCATACAGTAAAAAATCAAGTGAGACAATATCCAACCAGACAGGACAGGGATAACCACTTAGAAAACAAGGGAGACTAAAAGCAGTAAAGTACCTCTGGCATTTGCAGTTCTGTGATTCAGTCCATGTGAGGTCCCTGAAATGCACTGGGCATGGAGCTAATCTTAGCCTCTGGGTGTGGGGCCGAAACTGGTCTTCTGTTGGTGGAGTTTTTTGAATCTAACTGCTGGCTCCTCACTGCTGCTTCAGATGCTTCCACATTGCTGGTCTCACTGATTACACTACCCTCCCAAGCCACATGCGCACCAGTGCACCCAGACCAAGCTATTGTCCTGAATCTTCATGTTCTCCTTGGTCCACCCACCAAATACATGTGTCTTTAAACTCTTCTGACAGACTCTGCCATCCAAGAGGCAATGGAGGAAGCATTAAGTGTGGACTTGGACTCTGTTATAATTTGAAAAGCTATTTTAAAGGTAAATATATGGTGAAAAGAAATATATTTATTAAAATTCATATTAATATACATTATCTTATAGGTGGGTGACATATTACATATAGATAAATGTGATATTGTGTTAAAGAAAGGCAATGATTATTTTATGAGTAGTGAGTTAATTACTCAGAGTAAAAATGTTTTTGTTTTACTGTGAAAAAGCACAGAAAAAATAGCATCACATTCCAACAGGCAATGATGATGTTATTTAAGGATGAGAGAGAGAGAGAGAGAGAGAGAGAGAGACAGAGAGTGAGAGACTGAATGTAACTGCTGAAGGAAAGGACCTTGTAGTTTTTAATAGTTGGCATGGGGAGTGCTGTAAGTGTCTGGTGTTAAATACTTAGTCTTACTCAAAGGCAAAGCAAATTTTTTCTTATCTTCTTAGTAGCAGGTAATTTTGCAACTTAGAGAAAGTGTGCATTGTTTGTGGAATTTGGATTCCTCCTTTTTTGCAGATCCAGAGACAAAGTGCACTGTCTTGATGATTACATTTCACCGAGACAGTTGACAGCTTTTTGAGAATGACAGTCCTGCAATGTAAAAGTAGCAAGAGCTTTTAAAAATAGACATAAATAAATGGGCAGATAAAAGATTTCCAATTACTCTTTTTCTAAATAAAATATTCTAAGAAAAGGAGATCAGCAACTAGAATAGCGAAGAAGACTATCCAAATTTAATTAAGTTGAGGGAAATATTAAAATCCCTTTGGCCAAGAGACACAGAAAATAAGATTCCTGGTATTGAAGCAACTATTTCTTTTTATTCAATAAAAATGCTTTTAATGACTTGAGATTTACATGCAAAGCCAAGGAAATCATAGTAGCCTATGATTTAGTTTTCAAAATAGTAATTTAAGACTTTAGTTTTAAAAATAGCAATTATTTATTAAAAAGTTATTTTTGAACATTTTATTACAAAAGAGATCTGAAACATTCTAAAAATTGCAAAATTTTAAATTACAGATAGCATCATAGTTAAAAAACTTCTGAATCACAGTTTGAATAGAGATATATTTAATTCAAGAAATGTAAGCTCTTTCACACTAGCATAATTAGGACTTATTTAAGCACTCTTAATAGTTTGTGACCTTGAATTATATTAAGCAGTCTGCATAAAAGCACTCCTGCTGGGCATGGTGGTTCATGCCTATAATCCCAGTATTCAGAGGTCCTACACAGGAGGATTCTTGTGAGTTCCAGGACAGTCTGGCTTATATAATGAATTGAAGGTCAGCCTAAACTACTGTGTATAGGGAAAGACTTGTTTCAAAAAAAAAGTTTGTAAGAGCACTTCTAAGAAAAATGATAAGGCAGTTATCTATCAACAGAAATTTACTTTTTATGAATAATCACAAATACAATGTGTACAAGATGCTTAATTTCAAGAATTTTAAAAGTATTGAGATATATATATTGAAAAATTATTGTTCCACTGATTAAATTTCCTCAAGCTCTTTTGGAAAACTTTAATCCCTGTTTATAGCTGCAAGATAAAATCAAGATGGAAATGAAGGTTCAGTACTACAGATGAAGTGCCAAGCAGATATTTTTTTTATGATTTTCTCTACATTATATTTAAATCAGGATGTATTACCTTTTATTTTGTACTCATTTAAAAATTCATTGTTTCTTTTTTGGCATTCTGCTTCAATTTTAATTTATTGTTATACTTCTACCTAAGCTCTATTCTAAATAGAATGTTATAAAATATACAGTCTAACTCAAAAGCAGTTGCTATTGTAAGTGGAGATAATTACCCTGATAGCAACTTGTGCAAGGTGTAAATGGAACAATAAAAGACAGAACTAGCTACTGGAGTCACTCAGATATGATATAATCTACTAATGTAATGGAAAGATGGCTGTACTCTTCCATTAAGGAGCCAATAAAAAGGCAACAGGCACAGAAGCCACTGAAAGGAACAAGCAGTTTGGTGTAGTTAAGTGCTGTGTGTTTGTGTGAATTCAAGTGTCAGGGAAAAATTTTTTAGAAAAAAAAAACAAGGAAAACTATAGTAAATGGTTTCAAGAGAAGAAGTAACAATGAAAATTTTCTTAATAAAACTAATCATAGCTGAATTTTGGGATATTGGTTTTTAGAAAAAAACATTTAGGGAAATAGGAGCAGTGGATAGAAAACTGCATTATAATCTGGGTGAAGGGAACTGAACTTCTATACTCTCAGTTTTTCTTTTTCCTCAATATTTAAATGTTACTTAACTACCAATAGTGATTGATTTAATTTTGCTCACATAAAAGTCACATCCAGTAATTCAAGTGCATTCCATATTATAGTCTTCAGAAAAGAAAGAAAACAAGACATAACCTCTGACTCAGTGGAAATCTTGGTATTGTGGTATACAAATAAGTGTACAAATGGCTGTTATACAAAACCTGGGATTGCAGCAAAGATGATGATAAATTATGAGATCACAGAATTTTAAAAGAAGTCTATTTAAGAAACATCTAGTTTTAGAAATACAACTAAGAAATATAAATGCTCATTCTCATTCTTTTGTCTAAATCTAGGCAGTTTTTCCCTTTGTCTCAAATAATTCAATTAGTGATCTTAATTTTATATGACATTTTATTAATGCTGTGCAGTTCTTCAGATGTATTAGACTGAATATAATCATAACAAAACACTTAGAGACTTTGGGAAAATCATTTGCATATATCTAATCATTTATTTTTATAATTAAAAAAATCAGTTTCTCTTAGGAAGGAGATAAATGACATTCATTATATAACTTATTTTCATAACAATAGTAAAATGTATACTCAAAAAGAAGGCTACATAATATTAAGAAAAACATAGAAATGAAAATTTAGATGTGAAAAAACAGTGAAACAGTACATCCCTATGCTGGTTCATATAGTGGTTCAAATCAGAAATGACTTAGAAACAAAAATGTTTCACTTGAAATTTTAATGTTTCCATTTATTCATAGCCTACCATTTTAATTATAAATTTAATTGATAACTACATTGTAATTTTAATATTTTAAATTGATTCTAGTCGTTGTTTCGAGCCTATCTTTTATTAGATTATGTTTGCAGTACCCAGTGTCTCCTTCCCTGTGTGCAGTTAGTGTACGTGCACAGTGCATCTTGGTTACTCTGGTGCTCTGGTCCTTCCCTCATTTCCCTTCCCTCGACCTCTCGATTCCTTTCCCCTTTGAAAGAAGATCTCTCTCTACTTCCTATTATCTATCATTTGTTTTGATCTTTATATACTTATTTTAAACTTTTTCACTTTATAATTTAGCTTTTCAAAACTAGTATTGTTTCCCAACTCTAGTCATGAGAAATAATGATCTGTTAGTATAAAGTACACTAAACACTAATTTCATCTTAAGAGCCAAGCATAAGCTGAAGTACTTTTAACAGAAAAGTTTCAAATAAATATTCAATTTAATGTTCAAGAGAGAAAATATTTTTAAAATTTTATCTTAAAATGGGCAATTAGTTTAATAAATTGAAATAAGCTTATAGTTCACAAGTTAGCATTTTACTTCAGACTAAATAAACCTGTACTCAAGTTTATTTTTATGCCAACATGCTTGTGAACAATGGTCACTAAATTTCATCAGCCAAGATGGTATAGATTAAAATGATGAAAATCAATTTTCATCTTTTACCACTCACTTCCTGTAACTTAGACCTAGACCATGAATCACCAGTTCCCAAAACTGCTAGGAAATTGCAGCAAACAGCTGTGAAGCTTGAAATTTTTAAAAAGAATTTTTTTGAGAAAAAAAGACACACACACACACACACACACAAAGCAAAAGAAACAAACAACAAACTCCAAACAATAACAATATCGGCTTTCAAAAATAACACAATAGGAATTTAACAATGGTTGTTATATTGCATATTGTTCTCTTCGAAAGAGTTGCTTAATTGATCTAATCATATGACTATTAACTGCTCTTTTCCAAGAACAAATAGAATTAGTAGTATAGTCATCTTAGCTATCTTATGTGTATACACTAATTTGTGTATTTTTCCTTTTCCCTTTCTTTTTTCCTACTTTCCTCTATACCAATTAAATTTTCCTTTTGAGTAGTTTCTTACTCTTTCACTATATTTATTAAAGATTTTGTATCTTATTTGCTTTTTCAGTTTCTTACACTAGGGAGCCAATATGGTATTTACACATGTGAGTTTGATTTATTTCAGTTATGAGTATAGTCTCAAGTGCATCTATTTACATATAAAAGCTTCAATACAAACTTTCTTTATAGTTGAATGTAAGTACTCCATTGTATAAAAATACCACATCTTTTTATCTATTCCTTATGTGAAGGCCGTTTGAATTGTTTCCAAGGTTTGGCTATTACACATGGTGCTGTTATAAACATGGGTGCACATGTATCACTGTGTGATATTTTCAGTTCTTCTGGGAAAATGACAAGAAGCTGGATAGCTGGGTCAAATGGAATAGCTGGGTCAAATGGAATAGCTGGGTCAAATGGATTAGCTGGGTCAAATGGAATAGCTGGGTCAAATGGAATAGCTGGGTCAAATGGAGGAACCTCCACATTGATTTCCACAGTGTTTTAATCAGGCTACACTCCATGAACAATGGAAAAGAGTTATTTTTCCCCACAGCCCCTCCAGTATTTTTAATGGATGATTTAATGATTTTGGCAATTCTTTGTGGAGTGAGATGGCATCTCAGTGTTGTTTTAATATGTATTTATCTAATGACCAATGATATTGAGCATTTTTTCATACATTTATTTGCCATTTGTGTATTTCTTCCTCTGAGAAGTGTATTCATCATAGATCCCCAGTTTTGAATTGGGTCTTTGAATTTGGGGGCATATTTTTGTTTATGTGAATTAAAATTTTCATCAAACCCTAAAATTACAATTAATGACCAATTTTTTTAAAAGAAAAAGCTAATATTACAGTTCTGTTTAATCAGTTCAATCTAAATAGTTCAGATTCATTGTGAATCTAAATAACATTTCAAGTCAAAAAATATGTAAAAAGATACTTGAAAGACCAAGAAGGAAGAAAAATAGTCTCCTAAACTTTTTTTTAGATCTACAGTTTTCTGCCTCCAGTTTTTTATTTATTTATTTATTTATTTATTTATTTATTTATTTTTATTTTGAAAAGAATAAAATCAAATGTGACAAAACTAAGTAGAGTCAGTCAAAACCAAAGGATGGACATAATACATTACTTAAAAACAAAATACAAGGTGATCAACAATGGTTACCTTGTTATCTTCAAAAAAATTGCCCATATCATCAGTTATAATAAAATTGAACAAAACCAATAAAAACAAAACATTAGAGACATTATAGGACTTCAAAAGAAAATAATAGTGAAACCAGAATGGGAATCATAGTGAATTTTATTGTCTTCAAAGTAGTCACCTATACCCTCAGACTTGATAACTATCAAACAAAACAGAATCAAGTAAAATCAGTCAAAACAAGACAGTGAAAGCAATGCAGGGCTTCAAAGCAAGCTAATAAAAAATGTTACTATAATATATCCTACTGTCTTTGGAATGGCTGTCCATGCCATCAAAACTAATGTAAGTAGACAAACTGGAACAGAAAAAAAACCAACCTAAATAGAACAATGAAAACAATATGAGTTTCAAATCATGATAAAAGATTAACAATGTCCTCTGCCTTCCATTTTTAGACAGTTCTTCCCTTTTCACTTTCACAGTGTGCATTTTACATCTTGTATCCCACTAACTCCTTTAGTTTTTAAATTTTAAATTAGGGAGGCAGCCCATTATTCATATAAGTGATTCTGAAACTTTTTACCCCTGAGCATGATATCAAGTTGTATCCATTTACCTACAAGAGCCTCACAGTTTTCTTTCTTTATAGCTGAGTAGTTTTCCACTATATAAAAGTGTCATGGCTTTCTAACCAATCTGCAGCTGGTGGGCAAGCTATCCCCACTTTTTTCTGGTTCCCTGTCACATAGAGCATTGTTTTCCCATCTTTGACTTTCAGTCTATAAACCCTCTTTCA
The DNA here is from genome assembly GCA_004027455.1 of Hydrochoerus hydrochaeris. Classification (NCBI taxonomy): domain Eukaryota; kingdom Metazoa; phylum Chordata; class Mammalia; order Rodentia; family Hydrochaeridae; genus Hydrochoerus; species Hydrochoerus hydrochaeris. The sequence goes on along the minus strand of PVLA01000446.1, from coordinate 97,206 downwards.
AGTTAATTGTATTTCTTATATAGAGCATCTTGATGGACACTATCTCCTGATCCACTTTGCGTGTTTCTTTTTATTAGTGTATCAAGGCCATCTATATTAGCGATTATGTCCAACCTTCTCTGCATCATCCCTGCCATGCTATTTTTCTGTCATTGGTTGTTTACTTTTCATTCTACTGTCTGCCTCATTCAATGAGCCCCCTCTGCCACTGTTCCTGAAACCATGGTTACTTTTTTCTCTCTCTCTAAAATGTCTGTTAGTATTTTTTGTAGGGTTGGATTGGTGCTCATAAACTCCCCCAGTTCCTCTTTGTCATGGAAGTATCTTATTTCTCCATTAATTTTGAGAGATAGTTTTGCAAGGTACATCAGTCTGGGTTGGAGGTTATTTTCTTTTTAGGACTTGGAATACTTCACTCCAAGCTCTTCTTGATTTGATGGCTTGTATGAGGAAGTCTGTCATGATTCTGATGGGTTTTGCTTTATGGATGATCTGTTTCTTTTCTCTGACAGCTTTTAATATTCTGTTCTTGTGTTGAATTTCTGGAATCTTGATTATTATATGTCTGGGTGTAGATCTATTTTTTTAATAACTGGCTGGAGTTCTGTATGCCTCATTTATCTGAATATCAGTTCCTTTTCCTATACTTGGGAAGTTTTCTTTATTTTTGTACATAGACTTTATATTTTATTTATGCTTACTCCTGCTTCTTCACTCACATTTTTTATTCTTAAGTTATAGATCCTCTTGTCATCTTCAAGCCTTTGTATTGTTACTTCCTGGTTCCCTGTTATTTTTGAGATCTTTCTTTTTACAATCTCAAGCTGCAAACCTGTCTTCAAGGCTTGATAAACTATCTTTAGCTTCTTTCAAGCAGTTTTGCCAGCTTTCAATGGAGTTTTTAATTTCTTGGTAATCTCTTTGAATCTGTTTCTTGTATTCTAAATTTTTAAATATTCTTCATTAAAGGTTTCCCTCCTTTTTCTATGCTCTTCTATTCTTCTATTTGTGTTTTCTTTGGAGGTGTTTAGCAATTCTTTTATTATGTTTCTCATATCTTCTTTTACCTGCAGTAATATTTGTTTTAAGTTCTTTTGTAGCTTCATGGAGTTGTTTCTTTGTTTCAATGGCTGTTACTTCAGAAACTGCAGGTGTGCGACTCCCAACCTCTTCCATGTTTAAATCTTCTGGACAAGTACTGTATGGGTTGGAGTCCAGAGACTGCCTTTCACTTCTTCCTGTTCTCATGTTCCTGGTTTCTTCTGGACAAGTGGGTAGTGGGGTCCCCAGAACTTCCTGGATTGGTTATAATTACTCTGAAGCATGTTGGCTAGTTACTTCTGCTATTTGCTGCTTTTACCAGTCTTCTGGTGGCTACTGGAGTATAAGCAGGGTTGAGGTAGGCACCTCCCTTTTGAGCTGGGTTAACCACAGGGAATCTTCACCATGTTAGTGTGTACCAGGTGGACAGAGTTGGTTAGGGATAGCTTTAGGGAAACCTTGGCAGTGGCTATTGGACTGGGCACAGAGGTGGGATTCAGTCCAAGCAATTTCCACCAGTCTGTTCTGAGCTAGGAGTTGCTGAATGAAGCCAGCTGCAGTTCTGTCTCTGCGCTTATCCTGCCAGACTCCAAAATGGCACCCTGCCAATTGCCCGCTCCCATGAGAGGACTGAGTCCCCCACACTCACCACCACCAGTGCAGTTCTCTGGTCCACCACTCCCCTCCACTACTATGTCTCCCTGGAGAGGCCTTCAGGCTTGCCAGCCACCAGCTTCACTATGTCTGTGCGTCTCTGGGTTCAAACAGCACTTCTCGAAAAGTGGGACCGGCTCTCGGTGAAAGTGCTACCAGCTACCGCCTTATTCTGTTTAAGATTTTCTTCTTTTTTATTCTCTCTGGGGGCCTCAATTCTCACTTTAGTTTTTTTCTTGGTTGAGGGGACTCACTTCCTTCCTTCCTGTCTTCTCCAGAAGGCTATATTCCAGCATCTGTACGGTTTCTCTCAGAAAGGCTGTTTACTTTGCTGCTTACTGTTCTGCCATCTTCCCAGACTTCCTTTCCTTTTAATTATTAAACAGAAGTGTTCTGTCTAGGAACAAATATGAGACATTTTTACTTTATTTATCTATTTATTTATTTAATTTTTTGTGTGGTACTGGGGATCAAACTCAAGACCTCATGCTCACCAGGGAGACATTTATGCCATTGAGTTAAATCCCCCACTCAAGACATTTTTACTTTCAAAAATAGAAGTGGTAAAATATATTTTACTCATGTTGGAAATCAGTTATGCTATGAAATATTGGCATGCATACACATTTATATAAATAACAGCAGTACATCTCCATCTTTATAGGTAAACATGTACAGTTAAGTTGCATTTGCCCATTAAATTGAGTACCTTTGCAAAATCAAAGCAGTAACACATAAAAATATTTTCATTGATAAACATATAATGTTTTGCTAGCATACCTGTATGCTGCATAATTTATAATTGTGCCTTTATGTTTGTGATCAATATGATCTCCTTGAAGCATTGGTAGGTCTAATATTCTATAGAATATCTGCAGAGTTTTGTAAAAAATCAACACCACTAGCATTCAGGTCAAGTTGGAGCAGAGAGTTCATGCTTTGATCACACTTTCTGTTCTAAATACATAATAACAATTGATAAAACATTAAAGAGGCAATGCTAAGAGGCACTGCTGGGCTGAAATACAAGGTAAAAATTTCTGTGTACCAGAAATAGAGTTAAAATAGAAAGGAATGCACTGGTCTGAAGCCACAGGCTTACAGAGCTCAAGTTCCATAAGAAGACAGTACTGGCCAGGAGTTCATTTCCTGCAGGTTAATTGGCACTAATGCTGATTCATGTAAAGTGTTGACCCTGAACTGTATCAACCACAGGAAGCCAGAAAAAGTGATCTGGACCCCTTATTCACAAATTTCTAAATGGAGGCAAAAATAAAGTTACAAAAAACTTATGATGCCAGTCATTACCAGAGTTGATAAAAGCTGAGAAACTTCACACAGCTAGGTTAATGTAGAGAAAAAGCCTTCAAACCAAGAGCTTCTTCTGCGAGTGGATTTGTCATGTTCCTAATATGACTTGGGACAGAAAAAGTAAACTTTAATGAAGTCTTTATTCTTTACTATAAGCCTGTGTTATGGAATGGAGGCAACTAAAAAACTTACAGAGCAAGAAATGATCTAAGAATGTTGTCTTTTACCTAATTCCAAACTTCTGTCCAGATTCCAAAAATATCTGAAGGTAGTTTCATGCAAAGATAGACAAAGAAAATATATATTTGAATGAAAACCTATTTGAAATGCATTTTATGAGACTCATAAATACTATAATCTGTGTGAAAATTTTAAAGTCTTTTGCAACATTTAATCAATGAACTACACACTTATCTACAACAGATTCAAATAACCAAAGATACTATTCCAGACCAGGCATCACTATTTTGATTATGATACTAGGTATTAACTGACAAATAGTTGCTAGTAGTAATATTTAGCAGCATAAGAGAAAGACAGGAAGTCATGAACCCCTGACATTGCTAAATGACTGTTTATCAAAATTGAAATTCCTTCATATTAAGGCTACTATTTCAACAGCTTTAAGTGTGTTTTCATATCTGTGTAATATTATATGGGAGCTATTATCCTATATGTAGTTATATGTAGCTATATGTAGTTATGGAGCATTTGAAATGTGATTAAAGTGAACAAACACTCATTTTAATTTGAACATAAGTAGATTATGGAGGCTAGATCCTATTACAGTGAATAAAACAGTCATAATGATCTAAATACACAGACTAAATTGAGAAGTCAAATAAGGAGAAAAATTAAAAAATATGATTATAAGTTATAACTCATCTTTATTAGTACCAGAGAGAAAAAGCAGGAAATAAAAAAGATTACTAAAAGTAAAAATTAAACACTACACATAACAAATTTATGGTAGATGATATGTAAAGAATACTGTGTCTACCAAATTAGGAAACATGCCTTAAGAACAACTTCATTAAAAACCCATTTTAAGCCATGCCATAAGGAAGTATAAGAAAATACAAAAGACATTAAATTATTGAGCATATGTATGAGAGAAGTACAAAGCTAGATGGATTTAAGGTAGCAATTAACAATATAAAAATTAGAAAAAAATCCTGTTATTGAAATTGATATATTTCTAAGAAATACACATGTCTAAGGTAAACTAACAACATGAATTAGAAAACATATTAAATAGAAATGTAATATAATAAAACTAAAATGTACTGCTAAGGTTTAGAACTAACATGTTTCCCCAAAGTCTCACATGTCTAGAAGGTGATTGGATCAAGGTTCCTGTCCTCATCAAAGGATTTATTTCTTGATAAATTAAGAAGCTGAATGTGCTGTTGGGAGGTGGAACTGGTTTACAGGTAGGTCCCCGGAGGCCAGACTTAACCTGGAAATTATTCTTACCTCCCTTTGCTTCCTGGCTGTCATGAGGTAAGAAGCAGCTTTCCTAAGCCCTGCCCTTCTACCATGTCATTTCTGCATTGGAAACAGCTGATTATGGACTGAACGCATGAGCCTTCTTTAGTTTGTGGGTATAGAGTATTGTGAATATTTTGTCCCAGAAGTAGGAAACACATACTAAGATAAATTCGTTGCAGCTAAATTTTGCTTGCTGGGAAACGTTTAACTTGAAATATAAATTTCATAGAAAAAAGGCTGAAAATAGCAAAGGATTCATTAAAATAAATTTCCAAAAGAATGCACATTAATCTAAAGAAATCAAGGGATTGAGAATGTAGCTTGTACCTTCTAGGCACAAGATCCTGAGTTCAATCCCCCTACAAAAAGAAAGAAGGAAAGAAAGAGATTAATAAAGAAAGAAAGAAAGAAAGAAAGAAAGAAAGAAAGAAAGAAGAAAAAAATGAGAATAATATTCTTAATGATTTACTGCATTCTCTTTGTTCATTAAAGTGATTAGCCTATACTAATGGACTGAAACTTTCACAAACTGTGAGTTAAATAAACCCTTCCTTCTGTAATTTTGGATTCTGTAATCTCTTTTTAGGTTGGTTTTGGTATGAAGGTAATACTTCCTTTTAGGAATGAATTTGGGAGTACTGCTTCCCTTTCAATTTTATTATAAAGTTTAAGGAGTAATGGCATTATATAGTCTCTAGATTTCTTGTAGAATTCAGCAGGCACTCATTCAGGGTTTTGTTAGTAAATTTTTAATTACATTTTCAATTTCATTGACTCCATTGAGTCACTTAGAATTTTTATGTCTTATTGATTCAACATTGGTAATTCATATGTATCTGTGAGTCTGTCCATTTCTTCTGTGTTTTCCACCTTATTAGAACACACATGTTCAAAATAGGTGGCTTCATTTCTTCTTTGGTTGGGGCAAAATACCTGACACCCAAAATTACAGAAGGAAAGTCTTATTTAACTCACAGTTTGTGGAGGTTTCAATCCATGATCAGCTGGCTGCAAGGCAGAGTGGCACATGGCACAGGTGCAACACTTCAAGGTGGCAGAAAACAGCAAAGCAAACAAGAGCAAGAAGAGGGATTAAATTTAATTTGACAGATCCACTCCAGCATTCCTCTTTCCCTAATCCTCTGAATCCCCTCATCAATAATAAACTGTGGAATAATATCGGACATCTCTAACTCATTCCCAGTGGGCCATGTTTTGATCCATAATTCTGCCAACCAGCCAAATAAACTATTAACACCTTTCTTCATTCCACAAACTGCAATGTTATATTTAGAATCTCTGGTTAATGGGACCATATCAAAAATTCAGCCTGATCCAGGTGTGTATTTTTGCCACCATTATCCCACACTCATAAAATCCATTCCAAGCTTGTTCGTTAGGCCTTTGCTTATGAAAGATAGAAGACTCAAGCTCTTTGGGAGAATAGTGGACCTCATCATTGGTCACACTATGTATTTCACTCTCAGGAGTCTTCCGTGATTTGGAATTGGTTATGGGCATAGAGGTAAAAATGGGTGGAGAGCGTGAGTCCTGAAGAGTGTCAGCATTATCTTGCGTGGTCAAAACAGGACTAGTTTTCCCCAGCAATACTGGGAGAAAGCAGCACCGCAGGAAGTGGAGGTGGTGATGGTGCTGCCACAGTGGGTGGACAAATCTCTTCCTTTGGCAAAATAACCTCATCAGCATCTAGAAACTCAACATTCTCAGCTTCCTTGGGGTCCTTCCACACATCTCCATCTCTCTTTATGGAATCCCATTCCTTTCCAATTAATGCTCTCACCTTTGATTCAGGCCCCCTTTGAGGCTAAGCATTAGACTATGTTTCAGTTCAGCCAACCAAATTATGCGGGACTGTGTGTTTCTGCAATCTCAGTCTTGTGATTAAAAGAGAGGAGATTTTCTTTCAGGACACACTTAGAAAGTTTTAAATTTCTCCTCTGTGTCTGGAGCTGAGAATTTGAATCTTTGAGCTCCTTATTTTCTTTTATCAATTTCTTCTTACAACCAGAAGACTTTAGACTTCCTATGGATATTTTGAGTTCATCATTTTCTCTCAGTAATTTTTCCAGAGATGCTAAGACCAACCCATCAGCATCATTATATTTTCTACTCCTCCAAAGAAATTTAAAATTTTCATATACAGAGTTGCTAAATTCCTGACATCTCACAAGAGGTGAATTAGGATAATCAAATGGATCTACATGGTGTGTTAGGTTAAATAGCTCATGCCAAGGATTATCAGTGTACCCCCACAGAAGTAAAAAGAGAGGCTGTGGTGTCTTTGGATCTCATCAAATTGTAGAGCCAACTCCAGGAACTCATGAAGCCATTAAAGAATGGCATCATTACAATTCTATTTCTCTAGAGCTGCTCCCAGTACCAAAATATGTATCAGTCAGGGTTTACTAGAGAAATAGATATAACATGAGATATGCAAATGTATAAGAAATTAGAAGAATGGCTTATAGTGGTCAGCCACAAAGTTGGATGAGGAGGGAATGTGCAGAGGGGGTCTGCATGCTGCAAATTGAAGGGTCCAGCCCATGGGCTGGAGCTTACATAGGTGCCCCTCAAGTCCATAGCAGGAGGCTTATGGTTCTGTGATGGAACTCTAAAGAATCTATGACAGAAGGCTGAAGAGTCTACAATGGAAGGCTGAAGAGTCCTCAGTGAAAGATGGAGAATCTCAGGTAGAAGCCGAACAGTCTGTTCCAGAAGCCAGGAACAGATGTTCAAGCTGAAGGTGAAGCCTGGAGCTCCCCTGAAGATGCAGCAAACAGTGCTTCCTGGTTTGCCTTTTATTGTGTGCAGGTTCCCCCCTGGATGGGTGCCGCATTCACGCCGTCTGTGTGCCTTCTCTTGCACAGGCTGAGAATGTTACAGACTAAGGACTCTGGCCTCCTTCTGAGTCACTTAAATTTCTGAACTTCTCAAGTTCACACATTGAATATCCTAGAACAGTAAGACTTGTCCTCTACACCCCAGCTGATGAGTCACTTAGCTAAGCTTCTAAACTTCTTGAGTTCAATGTAGCAGCAATAACAAGTAGGTGTAGATGATCTGAATTTATGTTATGCAGGGTCCATTGTGATTTCACCCTTTTCATTCTTAGTTGCATAGATTTGAGTTTTTGTTTCCAGTGTGTGTGTGTGTGTGTGTGTGTGTGTTTACCAGGGATCAAACTCTCAACCTCGTGTTTGCCAGGTAGGCACTTAGGGTGCTGAGCTAAATTCCCAGCCCATGTTTTTTTGATAAGGTTGGATAAGGGTTAGTCGATTTGATTTAATCTTTCAAAGAACCAACTTGATTCATTGATTCTTTGTATTGTTCTTAAAGTAGGTATTGATGATCTTTTGGGTTTCCAAATGATCCATTTGTGATGTCACCCTTTTTGTTCTTAATTACATGAATTTAGTCTTTTTTTTTCATAAAGTTGGCTAGCAATTTATCAATTCTATTTAGTTTTTCAAAGAAACAACTCTTACATTCATTGATTCCTTGTATTGTATTGTATTGTATTGATTCCTTGTATTGTTTTCTTAGTCTCCATGCATTAATTTATACTCAAATCTTTATAATTTCCTCCCTCTTTTGACCTTTGGTTGGGTTTGACTCACTCTTCTTTTTCTAGAAGTTTGAAATTCAACATTAAATTGTTTATTTGAGCTCTCTGTTTTCCTGACACAAAATTTAGTGTTATAAATTTTCCTCTTATAACTGCTTTCATTGCATTCTGTAAATTTCAGTATGTTGTATGGGAGCTTCATTTAATTGTAGATACTGTTTAATTTCCTCTCTAATTTCATCTGTAACTCACTGATTGTTCTGTAAGGTGTTAATTCGCATGTGTTTATGGAGTTTTTGAAGTTTCTTTGTCATTGATTTCCAATTTCATTGCACTATGGTCTAATAATATGCATGTAATAACTTCAATTCCTTTGCATTTACTTAAACATGTTCTATGGACTAGTATGTCATCTGTTTTGGAGAACATTCCACATGCAGCTGAGAAGAATACGTATTGTGATGTTGTGGGGTAAAACTCTGTAGACATCTAAAGGCTCATTGTTCACAGTTTTGATTTAATTCTGATATTTATTGGTTGGTTTCTTTGCTTGGTCTATCTATTTGTAAAAGTGGGGGCATTAAGGCCCCCCATTACAGTTGTATTAGTGTTCATTTGATTTGTCTTTCTCTTTTTTTTAAGTTAGGTTTTTCTATGTAGTTCAGACCTTAAACTCACTATGTAGTCTAGGCTGGCCTTGAACTCATGGCAATCTTCCTTCCTCAGCCTTCCAAGTACTGGGATTATAGGCATGTACCATAATGCCTGGCCTACTTGATTTTTATGTCTATTAATATTTGTTTTATAAAGTTAGGTACACCTGTATTAGGTGCACATATATTTATGATTGTTTTCTCTTTTTAGCTGGGAGTACACAGCAGTTTGATAACAAATTTCCCCTGCATTTCTCCCTCCCCAGTGGGCTGTTAGCATTTTTTTTTCCTTTTTTTATTTTCTTTTGTCGTGAGTGATAACTGGAAATCCTGAGGACAACACACACAAATCACAATGCAAGCCATCCAAAAGCCTTCCTGCCCTGCGATCAGTGAGAGGGATGAAGACACACAGGACGGAAAGAGCTGGGGCACTGCCATGTGGGAGAGGTGAGTGAAGCCCACTGAGCAGCCTTGATCCCTTGATCTGAGAAGTGGGCACACAGTGAGTCAGTAGGACAAGGGGTCACGGTGGAGCAGCAGCAGCAGACAGCGTGAGCAGCGGTGAAAACCGGTGAGTGGAGCCGCCCTGCCCCTCCTGCCCTGCACGCAGTGTGGCTGACACCCCATGGAAGAGAAGATCCAGGTGGGACTGGCCACTCTGCAGCCACGCCAGGAGCAGAGAGACTGCCCACAGCACCACGCCACAAGGGGCAAAATGCCTTCTAGCCCAAATCTGTCCTCTTTGACTTGAGTTAGCCACACATTTGCTGTCCATCCACTTCCTGGAGGATTCGCGGTATGCTGAAACTCAGAGACACTGTGGACCGGCTCACCGTTGTACAGCCCTGTTTGTGTTTTTTGGATCTACAAATCGCTTCTTTCAGTTTGATTTGGATATCAGAATGTAGGTCTCCCCCTTTCCTCCTATTGCTTATGTTTTCAGTTGATTTTCTCTGCGTAGCTCCAAAGTGGCTCCCCTTCTATTCGGCCCTGTTGAAACCTATCTGTAGTGGTTCAATATTTTTAACATTTTTATAACTTTTAAAATGTAACTTTATATAAACAAATGTAAAAATGTAATGCATAGCTGATAAACTAGCATAGTTAGGGCTGCAATTATAATAGTTATTTTTTTTTTTTGTACCAGGGATTGAACTCATGACCTAGTGCCTGCCAGGCAGGCGCTTATGCCACTGAACTAAATCCCCAGCCCTGCAATTAATTTGGTCCATTATCTTTTTATTGATCCTTTTTATTCTTCAGAAACTTAGATTTTCTTTTTTTTAGTAAGTTTTGTATGAGGGTCACTGTGTGAAAGGGTCACAGTGACACCAATGTTTCTCTAATATATTTTGTCATAGAATGAAACTAAAATAAACAAACAAAAAATGTTAAGTAAAAATAGGTTTTCTTTTATGGCCAGTTCCCTTGAGCAGAATATAAAATGCTGCTGCTTTTCCTTACTTGTGATTTCAATCAGGAGTGATTTTTCATATGGATCTTGTAAGTCTTTCCCCAACAAATCTGCCCCTGAGGAGATAATCACATTTCAATCTTTTACTCATCTTGACTTGAAGAACTGTAGTATGTAATGTCTTGCTTTTTTCTATAGGGGAGAGTTAGACCTTTGCCTGCAGAGTATGGCAAAGCTCTCAGCTGGCCCTGTCTTTTCTGTGGCTATGCAGGACAGTTTCCCTGAGATGCAGGGAGCAGATATCTTAGTTTCCAGAATAATGTAGATGTAATGTAAATTTAAGAGCAAGGTGGAAGAAATGTGATTTAAATGTAACTTGCTACCTACTCCATCTTCTTCTTGTTTCATTTCTCAGTGTATTCAAATTAAGATGGAGAAAGAGAACCCATTTGGAAGAAGACTACTTCAAAGATTCAGCACAAAAGCCAACCATGGTGGTGCACACCTGTGATTCTGGCATTAGGGAGATGAGGCAAGAGGAGCTCCCTGAATTTGTGGCAAGCCTGAGCTTGATTATGAGTTTGAGACCTTCCTGGACAATGTAGTGATAGCTTTCACAAAACAAAACAAAACACAATAAGAAGAGATACAACATGGTTCATAATTAAAATGGAAACTCAGGCCATGTGGCTTGTTTCTGAATTTAACCTATGCCTTATATCAATATTGGGCAAACATGTTTTTCTGAACTTGTTTCTTCATCTGCAAGTGAAGAGTGGTAAGATATATTCCACCTTTTGAGTGTTTATTTTTTATGCATAGACATTTAAATTTAACTATATGCAAAAATCTACAAAATAATATTTTCATTATAAGAATTAAGAGCTATTTTTACATAAAATATAGTAAACTGTTTAATAGAAGGTATTTTGGAAGCATTTAAGGTTATTGCATGTATATGATGCCAACTCAAACAGAAACCTTAGTACTGTACAACAATTTGCACATATAATATAAGGATCATAAAGCATCAAATACCAAACACTGAAGAGAATAGTAGGGAAAAAGATTTTAGAGTAGAAGATAGAAAAGGAAATATTACATTATTTGCCATAATGTTTGCAAAACACTTTCCTTAAGTACTCTGGCAATCAGTAATAAAGAGATAAACAAGGAAGAACAGGCATAATTCCTTTTTAGTCATAAAATTGATTTCTTTTAGTATTGCTTTTAGTTGCTTTTCTGTTATTTTCCTTTGCAATTTTCCAAAGTCAAAGTTTTATATTTCAAAATCTCAGCTGGCTGGGTGATACTGATATAAATTCATTTTTGACTTCTAGTTGAATGACTATTCACTATAAATATTGGGAAATTTTATATAACAACATAGTAAACTATGTTATTTCTTTTTATAAATAGATAACTATATGCAGGTGATATTGAGAAATTAGTATCTTTTCTAGTGAAGTGAAGGGTTGATGAAAATATTCTCTAAGTTCAGACATAAGTAAAATGAATTAAATATGTAGCTTCAAATGCATTAAAAAACAAGAAGCATCTCATGGACGATTAGATACATTTAGCCTAGTTAATGAGATACTTCACAAATTTAGGATATCTTACCAGAGGATATAGGATATCCTATATGCATATTATCACATTTAATAAAGTAACAACTTTTCTGACAGATGGTTCTGGCAGTGCTGGATGGTCACATGGGATAGGATGATTCATTTAACTTTTACCTCATCTTACATTCAAAAATAACTCAAACTGGATTATAGACTTAAATGAAAACTATAATTATAAAGATTGTAAAAGAGAGAATTGGAGAAAATCTTTGTGATTTTGGAGAGCTAATATTTGTAGGATGTACACACACACACACACATACACACACACACATTGTAAAAGATAAATGGAAAGCAACCAAAATTAAAAACGTGTTCTTCAATTAAGCATGTCATTCCTTAGCGAGGCTCCACCACAGGAACTGGGAGGAGACTCAGCGAGAAGACAAACCGTGCCTTCCAGTGAGCAGCCTAAGTGCATACTGGGAAGCAAGAAGTGCATTGCCACCTCCCTGGAAGCAACTGGCTGCTTCAGAAGATTTAGGTGAGACGAGAGCAACTGAGGTGAAAGGTGTATGGTGGTGTTTGGTTTGACTTTGCAGGCCTGGGCTGGTGGTCAGGGCACCTATGTTGAGGATGGCAGTGTGCAATGCAGCAACTGTAGGGGATTTCCTTCTGTCTCATTTTTGAAATCTAATGTTTTGCTCCATTTTACTGTTTTGTTTATTACTGTATGTTTGTTTATTCCTGTATACGGTAACCTGAGCAACTATTCTGAAGATAACAATAAGCAGTTTAACAACCATTGTTAAATTCCCTTTATCTTGTTTTGAAAGTCTATGTAGCTAGTGTTTTTGTTTTTGTTTTTGTTTTTTTTGTTCTTGTTATTGCTGTGGTTTTGCTTTTGTTGTTGTTTTTTAGGCTTATTTGCATTTTTGTTTTTCTGTTTTTTAATTTTTTCTCTTTAAAACATGTACAATAGATATTGTGAATTGAGAAAAAGCTTTTCAAAAGAAAACAAAAACTATGATAGGGGAAGGGAAGAATGGGTAAAAGGAAAACAATGTAAGTATATACAGGACAGTTGAGGCAGTTGTACAGCTAGTTTCTGTCCTTGAAAAGAATCTTTTGTGTTTATATTATTTAGACAAGATAGCATGGCTATGTCCTGTACTCTCGACAACTACTGCAAGACATCAATACACAATGTATCAAGTATTATAACTGTACTACTACCGTGTTTTGAAACTCATTTTCATCATTTATCTGATTTTCTCTTTGAAATAAAATTTTAAGAAATGTGTTCTTCAAAACTTATAATTTATTAAACAAAACTGAGAACAAGAATGGGAAAAAAATATTCAAAATCAATACATGGTACTTCACAACAGTGTGTACCAATATAAAGAATTCTTTCAACACAATAAGAAAATGTATTTTACAGTTACTGCATGAAACATTTTATCATGTGTTATAGAGAACTGTTTAACCATAATAAATAAAAGGACACACAGTGGAATGATATAGTTATTTACAGTCTAAACATTTTAAAAGATAAAATACAAACTCATGAGGGGGCTCCGTTTGTAGCTCAGAGTAAGAGGATTCACATAGAATGTTCAAGGCCCTTGAATGCAATCTCCAACAATGAAAAAAAGTTAAAAATTAAAAAACTTCAAACATAATCATATGATAAATTGTGCTTTTCAAATATTATTAGCAAGACTTATATCTGTATCATCAGCAAAGCCTATATCTGGGATGTTTTTAAAAGTGAACAGAGATTAGCCTGAAATCTACTTTGTAAATATAAAACATAATTAAAAATAAGTTTTTGAAGAGATAAATGAAAAATTAAAATATATGGGTTAAGAAGCATATGTGTCACATGGGTATTTGTTTAACCTCAAATATAGCTTATTTTCTATTTATATGAATCAGAAGTAAAGCATTTGAAATATATATATATATATATATATATATATATATATATATATATAAACGTGTGTATACACACATCTCTATATTCCCTGGAAATAAAGAAGCATGCATACATGTATATATGCATACACTACACACACACACACACACATACACAGAATGAAAAAAATCTTATGGCTTTATATGTTATATCTCATATGGGGCAGGAGGAGAGACAGAGGGAGATGGTGGTCAGGGTAGAGAGGGGGAAGCAAGAGAGATGATTGTGTGAGACAAAGGTGAAATGCATGTGGGAGAAATCAGCTCCATGAACCTCTCTTATATTAGGCATTTCATAGAAGTTCATGTGATGCTCCAAAGAATATTCATTTTTATAAACAACAAATTCTTTCTCATTAGAGTAAAATAAGTTTACTGTGATAGGATGTTAATTCAGTATTATGGAAACCATACATTTAAACAAGTTTTTTACATCATATTAATGTACAAATTCTATGCTCATGATCATTTTCTTTTTTTTTAAGAGAGAAAGAAAAGAAAATTTAAAAAAGACAAAGTAGAAAAAACATGAAGAAAAGTAGAATACAGAATTCAAAAAAATTAACATCAGAAACTCACTGGTTGATACATTACATACTGTCATCTTAACAATAGTTGTTAAAGTTACAAAATCAAACCATAAAAAGTGGCTAAACACTCAGACATTGACAGTGCGAACTCTTCTGTTCAGTGATCTAACAAAAGCTCAGTAATATGGTCATCTATCTTACACACTATACATACCATTATATCCTTTAGAGCAATTTCCTTCCCTTTCATTTTACAGTATCTATTATATCTATTACATTTTTATATCTATTATACTTTTTGGAATTATTATTCTGTCCATTCTTATTATTTTTTACATTAGAGAGATAATGTGATATTTACTCATGTGAGTCTTGTTTATTTCACTAATGAGGATATTCTCAAGTTGCCTCCATTTACCGATAAAGGCATCAAGATCATCCTTTTTTATAGCTGAGTAGTATTCCATTGTAGAAAAATACCATTTTTTCTCTACTCTGTGGTTGATGGGTATTTTGGTTGTTTCCAAGATTTAGCTATCACAAATTGTGCTGCTATGAACATTGGTGCACAAATATCACTGTGACATGACCTTTTCAACCTTTCTGGGAAAATACTCAGGAGGGTAATAGCTGGATTGAATGGAACTTCCAATCCTAGTCTTCTGAGAATTCTCCATATTGATTTCCACAGTGGTTGCACCAGTCTACATTCCCACCAACAGTGGAGCAGTGTTCCTGTTTCCCTGCAGCCTCGCCAATATTTGTTATCAGTTGATTTCTTGATGGCAGCTATTCTTTCTGGAGTGAGATGAAATCTCAATGCTGTTTTAATTTGCATTTCTCGAATGACCAGTGATGGTGAACATTTCTTCATGCATTTATTTGCCATTTGTTTTTCTTCATCTGAGAACTGTGTGTTCATCTCAGATGCCCATTTTTGAGAGGGTCTTTGAATTTGAGGGACTTGATGTTTTTCAATTCTTTATATATTCTGGATATAAGTCCTTTGTCTGAGGGATTACTGGCTAAAATTCTTTCCCATTCTGTGGGTTTTCTTTTCACTTTGTTGGTGATTTATTTTGAAGTGCAAAAACTTTTTAGTAATATGAGATCCCAGTTATTGATTCTTTGAAGTATTTCCCATGCAGTTTGTGTTTATTCATGAATTCTCTCTCTATCCCTATGTCTCCAAGATTTTTACCTACTTTGTCTTCCAGTAGATTTAGTGTTTCTGTTTTAATATTTAGATCCTTGATCCATTTTGTCTTTAGTTTAGTGAATGGTGATAGGCATGGGTCTATTTTCAGACTTTGGCATGTGGAGAGCCAATTTTTCCAGCACCGTTTATTAAAGAGGCTATCTTTTTCCAGTGAACATGCCTAACTCCTTTGTCAAATATAAGGTGGCTGAGTGTCTCTGTAGTAATGATGCATCTTCTAATCTGTTCCATTGATCCTCATATCTATTTCTTTTCCAGTGCCATGCTGATTTTATTACTGTGGCTTTGTAGTATAGTTTCAAGACAGAAATTGAGATGCTTCCTATCTTACCTTTGTTGCCCAGAATCGCCTTTGCTATTCCAGGTTTCTTCTGTTTCCAAATGAATTTTAGGAATGTTTTCTCTAGTTCTGTAATGTATTTAAATGATATTTTGATTGGGATTGCATTAAATCTGTATAACAGTTTTGGGAGTATAGCCATTTTCACAATGTTGGTTCTTCCTAGCCAACAGCAAGGAATATCCTTCCATTTTCTAATATCCTCTTCAATCTCCTTTTTTAAGGTAGTATAATTTTTAGCATATAAGTGTTTTACAGTCTTGGTTAGATTGATTCCTATTTATTTCATTTTTTTTAGATGCTATTGTGAAAGGCGATATTTCCATAATTTCTCTCTTGGAGAATTTTTTGTTTGTGTACAGGAATGCTATTGATTTTTGAGTGTTGACTTTGTACCCAGCTATGCTGCTGAATTTGTTTATTACCTCTAGTAGTCTTTTAATGGAGTTTTATATATTGGTCTTCTATATAGAGTTCGTGATCATTTCCAATGAACAGAGATTTGCCTAAAATACAGTCAGTGGCTGATAGCATGCTTACCCTGGAGAGAGAGCACGATTCATTTGATCAGGTGGGTTAATAACTGACAAAATAGCGCAGTTGTGAAACCCTTGATTGCTGATCTCATTCTTGGTGATTTTTGGTTACATAAGAAGTTTACTGATTTCTTTAAGGACACCTGGGAATGAATGAGCTCTCAGAGTTGATCAGTGTAAGAAGTAACATGAATCTCCTGCTGCTCAATGTACCCTTCACAACATCATTGTGTGGTAGTGTAGAGATGGATGGTATCTGTGCCGTTTCATAATCACAGTCAAACACATCGTGGTGTGACAGTGTCTAATGTTTTATGGAATGATATAGTTATTCAGGTTACAGTCTGTTTTATTCCTGCAAAGCAGTTTCTTAAAATTTCTTTTGTGTATTTATTTTGTAAATGAAACTCATATTCAATTAAAGTGAGAGTAAGTATGTTACTGCTTAAAGTACCTGAAATGTTCTGGTTTAAAAGGTATCTGGGACCAGTATTTTCTGCTACCTTTACTTTTACCCTGGGTTCCTACGGGAGCAATAGTTCTAAAGTAAACCTAGAGTTTGCTGAAGAAGTTGAAATTTGCACTTCTGAAAGTTAAACATTTGGCAGTTTGCATGTCACATTTATTCTACTTATATTTTAAATCATATTTTTTGAAATATGAATTTTCCATATTTGGTTACATTTTGAAAGATTCCCTTTTGATTTTATATCATATGTGTGAAAATACATGTGTGTGTATTTCTTTGAATGGGAGTCAAAGCATTTAAACCATGTGTTTTGTAAAATTTTTAGGTAATATTTTGGGATCCAAATATAAAGAAACTGTTGCAAATCATTCTATCTTTTCTCAGATTAATGCATCCATTTTTGGCATTAATTTGCTTATAAATTGAAAACTTGCCTGTTTATTGGCTACATATCTACAATTTTTTGAATGACAATAGTGTTAATATTCTGATAGACATCTATTTCTTCTATTACTTCTTTTCAGTTTAATAGAAATTTCAGTTCATACATTATACCATTTGGTTTGTTAGACAAACTACTGTCTTTGTTGACCAAAATCCACTTTTGTAAAATGTTGTATAAGTTTAACACAGACAAAGAGGTGATGCAACTACTTGCCTTGCACACTATACTTGATTTTAGAATTATAGTAATGAATCACTTGATGACTTTCAAAGAGATGATGTGAAAAGTCAATAGCTATGATATTCATATATTACTTAGTGACTTGTGATAGCAATGATGTTTTACTTTATGAAATTACTCAGTTATTATACAATAACTAATATTTTAACAAAGTTGTGTAAGTTGTGTGAAGTGTATATTATTTAACTGTGATAATAAATTCATATACTCAAATCATACAAAATGAAGACTGATTTTATGAAATATCATGAAATACTCTATGAAAATATTCTTGAAAAATGAAGGAAAATTCTACTGTCAGGTCAACATGAACTCAGAGAATCTGTACCTGTTAGAGTTATAGATATATGGAGTTTTGTAATGCTGAAAGAAAAACAGTTCAAGGAAATATGCATGGAGGAAAAGAAATAATATTGAGAGAAATGTCTTCCTTTGTGAGTAACTTTGAAAGAATATAAATTTATCTTTAATGATTTAAAAGTCAGTTGACACTTTCATTAAGCAATTATTATGAGTTTTATAACATAGGTCAAAATAGAATATTAGAAAACAATGTGAATGGAGCATGTGATTTTGTAAAGGAAATTGAAATACTCAAGAACATTTAAAATTTTGTATTAATCTAAAGGAAAATAGGAAATAGGGAACATAGAATGGAAATTAGATAGGAAAAGTGAAGAATGGAAATTCAAAATAATACCAGTAATTTTATTAAATGTAAATTGAATGAATATTCCTATTAGTAGTAAATCAGAAAAAATAAACTATGTAGCCCCATCTACATGCTAAGAGAGATTAATTTGAGATATTACAACATAAGCAGGTTAAATAAAGAGTGGAAAAGGTAAACAGTGTATGAATTATTTTTTCAATTTTAATATTAACATAATCTCAAAACAATATTGGCCTAAAGAGGGAAAATACATAAAGAATAAAAGCCTACTTATATGGACACAGTCAAAATCATAAAAAATCAAATGCGAGAAATGACGGGGAAAACAGACAAGCCTTAACACTGCAGTTTCTGATTGCTGAGCCAATATATCTGCCTCCCACAATTCATCATTCATGGAACCAGCGGGGTCCACGGCTGGCTATATGACCCAAAGGCAGAAGCGCTGGAAGAACGGGCAGAGTAGAACAACCCGGTCACTTCACAGTACTCACGAAACAGAGCAAGAGTGATATGCCCCCTGCGACCCACCTGCTTTAGCTATGTCCTACATCTCAACAAAACCTGTGACTCTGAGCATCAGTAGATTGATTTCTAAGGATTTTAGGACCCCATGATCTTGTCACCTCTTCAGGATAAGCATTTACTTCATTTATTACTGGAATGATGTTGTGTTATTTCTTAGAGCTGGTTTGCTAAGGCAGCACAGTATCCATTTCAAAATGCGAGGCATAAATGAAAATATGTATGCTAAGTGCTAAGCATTGAATTGTAAGGGACTTACTGAAATTTTCATAAAGTGTAGGTTATGATTCCTTTAAAGTTATAACAGAAAGTTCATTCTCAAACTCATGCATTCTAAATATGAAAATAGTTTTCTTGACAATTACCATATTTTCTTGCTTCTTTAGAAGCTAAAATCTTCCTTTTTTTCAACAGCTTTTCTACCACAAAGCTTCGCACTTTAGATTCTACAGAAATTGATCTCTCAAAGGTTAAATCATCTCCACTCAGACAAAATAGACTACATTTCTTATACTTCGTGCCTTTCATGGGTTGCTCACAATTGTAAAAACTCAACAGGCTTTCTAATTTTGAAATGCTATCGTTATTCTGGCTCTATGGGATGTAGCTCTTTGAAATGCATTCACATCTTTGATCTATTCTATCTTTACTATTTCACTGTTTCTTTTTCTTTTCCCACTGTTTCTTTTTCTTTTACTATTTCACTGTTTCTTTTTCTGTTTCTATGTCTCTGTAAGGTTTTCACAATTTTGTATGATGCTTCAAAATACACACCTAACAAATTTGGTTATCTAAATTATCACTTCACTGTTCATGACTATAATCTTCATTTTCAATCTCAATATAAATGTATTCATTCACTTGAGTTCCAAATCTGTGATGGTCTTCCTTTGAGCTCTTGAGGCTCTGTGACAGAGGTAGAGGCCTGCTCTTTGGAAGTCAGAGATCTAGATCCACAGGATTTTTCCTCTGGGCTTTTAAACTTTGATAATCTCAGTCTCTTTGCTTTCTGAACTCGAGCTAAGGGGTTAACAGCTTCTTATATGTAACTGCCGCTATGATAATTTAGTGTTCCTATTTGCTCTAAAGGTTCTCCAATAATATTAGCAATTGTTTTTGTTAAAGCATACCTGCTAAAATGCCTGCAGCAGTATTTGTTTCTGACTAGACTCTGTTGATGTCTCTTCTAAACCATTGCGCATATATATATATATATATATATATATATATATATATATATATATGCTCTTTTACACCATCTGTTAATTTAAGGTAACTATTTTTGGTTTTTTTCCTCTATCAAAATATACCAAGTGTTTTAAAGGCAGGCTGTTTCTCCTCTTTCATTTTGGCACACTCAGAGCACAGCACATACCCTGAATGCACAATATATATTTGTTAAATGAACAGAAAATTGGGTGACAGCATTGAATTATACAATCTATGTCCATCAGGTGGTGATGAAACACTCTAGAAACCTGGCTTTATAAATTAAATATCAGAGCAGAGCAGGAAGCTGACAAAAGCCTAGTCATGTCTCACCCGTTACCTAGATTTTTATCTTTGTCTAGGAAAGGACAGAGGGATCCTTGTCTGTCCTTTATTGGAAATAGACGCTAGGTGAAACGCTCTGAACAAGAGATCTTTCACCATGATATTTTAAGCCTCCAATACTGCAGCAGTTTTCTAAACTCTTTCTTTGTCATGATAATATGGAAATAAAGTATTATATTTCTTTTTAAATAACAAAATATATATACCCACTTGATATTCTTCAGTAGGCATTAATCATGTAGTTAAAAATTAATAATATATTTTCAGGAATAATATATTTTTCAGTAAAAATTGATATATATTTTCAGTAATCTGTTATTAACTGGAGCACCCCATTAATTTAGTAGCTTTAACTGAGAATATTATTTTATTTTTCCACACAATCTGAGAGTTTTTTAAGATTCTGTGCTGAGAAGAAAATGTAAGAATTCTATAATTTTCATATTTGTTTTATTTTTTAAAAAATCACTCTAAAATTAAAACAAAATAAAAATTATACCATTAGATCTTTGCACCATATTTAGTCTGCCTAAATAATACATGTATATGCCATTGTCATAAGAAAAACTTCTGAAGAGATAGTAGAGAATCTAGACATTGAGGGAAACTAAAAGCACAATTTTTAAAAACCAGTTAAAATATGTGCATAGTCATGCCAACAGAATTAATTCAAATTTGTCTAGGTACAGTATTTTAGTACAAAGAGAACCTTAAGAGCTATGTGTAGGACATTCCTAATACAATTGTTCTATATACAGTTTATAATATTGTTTCCTGTTTTAGTTTCTTTCTTGAAGCTGGCTCTTCCTGTTTCATGATATCCATGGTGAAAACTAACTTATATTTATTGTTTATTTCTTGTTTAAGTGTCATAAAGATAAATAAAATACCATTTTAATCCATGTTTTATTTCATATGGTCAATTCTGAAAAGCTTTAAAACTTTCTCAAGTAACATGAAAAACTAAGTGTATAGTGTCTTTATTCTGCAATCAACTGATTAAACTTTTCCCATCACAAGATATGATTGTTTATACAATTCACCATTTATTTTTTATGGCTACAACACCATCTTTCTAGGAGGAAGGTCTCAATCTTGTATACCCTAGGATTTCAAATTCTTTTCCTCTGGAAACCGCTTCTATAATTATATATAATCTGTACTCTTGCACTACTGTGATTTTATTCTATGGGCAACTCAATTTTACACAGTAAGATCCAGCAAGGTCAATAATTAAACACCTTGAGCTTTTCCAATAGCCCTAGAATCGTGATTCCACTAAATGATAAGGCATAAAACACACATTAAGACTCTGGAGAGGTAGAGAATACAAACAGGAAGGCACAAATTATAAAACCTGTACAAATCAATAGAACTCTTTCTTTTAAAAAAATCACTATTAAGCAGCATGGTGACTAAGAAAATAACATTTCCCCAGGGGCTGGTAGCTGTAGCAAATGAGGAGAGCCTTTAGAGCCAGCAATTAGTCTGCCACGCAAGGCTATCAGCAGAAAATGGAATTTTCAGCAAGATCCATCCTAATCAAGAAGCCATATATGCCGTGATGAGGGCCTATATGTTTCTTTTTATTGCTTTTACAAATTTAAGAGCAGCCCGTGTTGAATTGTGTTTGGCATTGAGAAGAAAGTGTTACCCATGCTGGTGTGAGGGAGAATATCGGTGAATTCTGAGTATGTGTCTGTTTGTCTTAATAGCTGTGTAAACTCTTTTTTTTTTGTCTTTTTGATTGAGGAGATAATATTGTTTTTAGTTAGTACCAGAATCTTTAAATTTTAATTTTCATTTTACATTAATATAATACTTTTCAGCATTTATCTTCAGTAGTTCTAAATTTTCAGTGTATTTATTACTAACGTTCCATATCGAAAGGAATACTACAATTTTAAATGAATTTATGTTGTTGCCTAAATGAAGTATTATATTATAGTAAAACATTTAATACCTTATCTGGGGAAACACTGATGTCCTAATGGTGCCCTAAGTTTTAGTAATTGTTACTTTCTTGTCGCTTACTCAGGTATTTTTCTTAGACTACACAAGAACTCCTGAAGGAGTTGACATACGGAATCCTGAGAGATCATCAATGTGGACATGGGGGAAAAATAACTTTTTATTTATAGTCAACTAATGTAAGCATAGTCCTTGACATCCTTAAGAACCTAGGCAGCCAAGCGTACAGTATTAAACATCACTGGATCTTTCTCATTAACACATGTTACAGGTATTTGTTTTCTACAAGGAAAGCAGATAACATTCCTTGAATGACATCTACCGTATCATAATCAGGCCTTCATATGGCAGGAACGGTGTGCCTCTTACTGAGGTCACAAGCTTCTCCTACACATATACTACACGTGCAGCTATAGGCATATATGTTAAACTAAACATACAGAATTTTATTATATAAACTTTGTAATCACAAAACAACAATTTGACTATTTTTGTGTCCTTTCTCTCAGCTCCAGCAAAAACAGCTAGTAACGTAACTTTTCCTCATGCAAACATTCTGAGACTTCAGTTAACTCCTCCATTATTGAGATAGGGAAAGGGATATTAACTTAAGAACAAAAGCAAAAGAAAACCAAAAATGACAACAGCTGATATGTGTGTAAAATACCAAAGTTACAGCTGAGTGTTGGGATAATTTTCATAATTTAGCATCTCATCCTACTAGATTCTAATTATTTTCTTGCCCAAGAGGTTTTAATCTAACCAACTTTCATTCATTTGTCAAAATACTTACAATAAACACAATAATTTCTCTAGGAAAAGTTGCTAATTTTTCAGATAATGATGTATATATTTTTCCTAGAGATCTTAATCATGAGTTTCATAACAATGATTTATTAACTATTATTACAGATGTGACAGCAATTGTTTTCTTGTTATTGTGATTTTATGATTACCTTGCTCTTATTCTATGCTGTACACTTAATGGGGCTAAGAAATAACTCTGCTTTTGCCAGTGTATTATTGCAGGTACTGCAGTATCTAAGTACGCTTAACAATTTGAATGGGTGAGTAAATGCATCCTGTTACTTTTAGCCCTGAAAGAATGCAACCTGTTTATATAAATGCTTGTGTAATTTACATATTACCAATCAGATTAGCATTTGAAGAGATCTTGAGAATCTGGATGATGGTAAATTCATGCCAGATGCTCTGTCTTTACTGTGCTATTCCTAATGCCTTTTGGCTGTATGAGAAAATTGAGTAAAAATTGTTTCTTTTATAATTGCATTTGAAATTAAAGTGATTAATCAAATGCTCAGTTAACACATATGCAAATTGTGTGCAATGCTGAATATAGATATGAACTAATTTAATTATAAGTAATTAGTTGGTTCATGATAGTCTTCATGAATCTGTGCCACTATACAAACAATAAAATAAGTGATAGAGGGAAGAAGTTACTATTTTCATTGCAGTCAGAAAGTAGTGTACTCAGTGTGTGGGGGTCAGTTGATAAATTATTTCACAAGAAAATATAAAATGTCAACAGAGGAAAAAGTATTTGGATAATTAATGTAGTACTTAGGTAACAATACTTGAACAAGGAAATATTCCTTTTCTTTCTAAGGTATGGTGAGCTACCATACTGTTCTCAAAAATGAAGCATTGAAAATAAATAAACATGGAGATGAGATTTTCTAACAAGCATATGAAAAGATATCTTATAATAAGGTTCAGGACATGTCAAAAATATATTGACACATTACTTTGATGTAAGTGTTCTTATATAAACAGATTGTGAGAATTATTGCTTGATTAAATAATCTTCAAAACATTATTTCTAGTTGTGTGACATTTACCACAAGCTATTTCACTCTTCCTATGAAATTAGTCATTCATAGGTTAAAATTATACCTTTTCACACACACACATACACACACACATGTACACACACACGTACACATGTGCATGATTCAAAGAAAAATCTCACTCTGCATTCTCTTCTAACCATTGATATTCATTTCATGTGATGATTGTTATGAAAATAATTCTGACTTATGAAGTTTGGAAATAAAATTAGTTCATTGTACACTTGCCATACTTAACTGTCTCATTTATGTAACAATGGTTAACTTGTTTTCCTCCATCCTTAAAATTTTTAACATATAAATTGCTCTGGTGTGGGAGCTAAAAATCCTTGATGAGAATTGATTTTTTTTTTTCACTTTTAAAGCAGTGCTTCATTTAGGAAAATTAGCTTGACCTACCTGCTGGCCTGCTGGCCTGCCTGCTTACTTTGCTTCCTCCCTCCTTCCTCCCTCTCTCCCTCCCTACTTCCCTTTTTCCTATCCTCTCTTGGTTCTTTATTCTCTTCCTCGCTCATCTCTCCCTCTATTTCTTTCGTTCTAAGAATGGACATTGAGACTAGGTCTTTGCACGTGCAAAGCTCGCTACGCAGCTACATTCCCAGCACTTGTCTTTTCAATAAGAGCTGTTCTGACAGACAGGATATCTCGTAAGGCTTGTAATTTGCTTTCTTATCGTAAGCACTGATGTCTAGAACACTTTCCTCCACATTTTGGGCTTGGGTTTGTCCTGCATAACCTTTTTGAAAAACGTCTATTCAAACCTCCGCTTGTTTTTTAATCAAGTTCTTTTTTTTCTCTGTAGTAGTTAGTTTCTTATGTGATTTGAAAGTTTGTCCTATCAGACATACAATTTATTGAATATTTTCTTTCATTCAGTATGTTGTATTTTCAATCTTTATTGGTTCTTTTGCTTTATATATATATTTTTAGTTTGTCTCTTTTTTTTGTTGATGAATTTTCAGATGATATTAAGAAAATCATCACTTTGCCTAATATTGTGGAGCATTTCTCCTATGATTTATTACATATTAGTAGATTCATAATTTCAGATTGTACTTTTATATCTTTAATCAATTTTGAGGGTTTTTCACATATGGAGTGAGCAGAAGAAGGACTAATAATTTGTTCTCAGTTGAAAAATCAAAATGTAAGCATATTTAACTGTGATGCAATCTTTTACAAAGAATGTATATAAAACTCTTATTTTTCTTAAATATTTCAATTTCAAATTCTTATAGTTTGTGATTAAAAATTTGAAATTACTTCAAGAAGTTCACTTGATATAACATGACTTTCTATCAGTGCTGAATAATTTTTAGTTATGCATTTCTACACTGCAGACTAAATCATCACCTCCCATAGGCAATATTCATTGAATTTTTTATTATATCTTTAGTATTATGATTAAATATAAGCATATAATATATTAAATATTGATTATAACATTGAATTGCATATTATTTTTAACTGGAAAAGAATAATTAGCAATAATGAATGACTAATTAGAAAGAAGGATTTCATGCTTTGTACAGTGACTACAGGTCATGTGAATAAAAATTTACTTTGTGTAATTATTTGTCATGCAATAAAGACTGTGTAATTTTACACAAAGAACAAAAATAAAAATTTGAAATAGCTTTTACCTAGTACTCATTTATTTCATTGAAAAGAATGCTTACAAGGTAAAGTTTGAAGAGGTGTGAGAAAAAATGAGTTACTAAAATTTATTAAATGGCCAATGTGTAATAGGTGTAAAACAGGAGCTACAGAATGATAGGTAACTTTTATTGGGAAGGGAAGAGCAGTGATGTAAATATACGCTACAATCATTGTGGCTTGGACACCAACCAGCACAAATACAGGGTGCATAGCCAATAATCCTGTCAGGGAAGAGACAGAATGAACTTTAGGTCTCACCTATATGTCACATGCTGAGTAGTTAGCATTATACTGCCATTTTAATTATCTTAAAATTAAAGAATAAGAAAAATAACTGATTTCCCTAGGTGACATGAAAAGCAATCATCAAAGCCTAGCAGCCAGATTTCAAGATGTAAATCTCCAGAATTCTTTATACTTCTATGTTTTCTAAATAATTGAAAAACTCAAATTTCTCCAGAAAGCATATCTTAGTGTTTAACTTTTTCAGGTTAAGAATCAGAATTTAATATTGTATGTAATTTAGGGATCTTACTTCAGGACTTGTAAAAAACCTGGTATACAGTGTACAGTATGTAATTCACTATTGGGTTTCAAGAGGTGGGTCTTGCAACTGTTGAAATTATGCAAAAAATTGGTTATGCAAATTGTTGGTTTAGAAAAATCTGTTGACAATTAAAAAGTTCTTATTCTTTAATTTGCATTAGTGTAGTCTACTGATAGTCCAATTTATGCTTTTTAAAACTACTTAGCAATATACTTGTTTCAAAATATATAGGACAGTTTGAATATGTAAATAAGAAATGTAAGATTTGTAGTAAAAAATAATACCAGGTTACCACAGAGGTGGAGAATTTTAAAGGATCCTATAAACCATATCTCTTATTATGAAATTTTAAAATAAATACTAATCTATTTGGGGTTGTGTGACACATTCCATGTCTGACTGGGGAATTAGGGCTCAAATAGATCAGCTTCAATGATTTTGAAATATCTTTTGATTTTATTTTCTAAAATGCAGATTTTGAAAAAATTAATTAGGTCTACATTTCATGGAAAAATAAATTTTTCCCATGTACACACATAAGATTTTTAATTCCTAAAGACAAAACAAAACAAAACAACCCAACAAAAACAATGAAGGCTTATTTTCCTCATTCACTTTCATTTGATCCTATATAAAATGTTTATTTCAGTATTTTACTGTGCCATAAGATTGGGACAAAAAGAGCTTGGAAAATATTTATTGAATTCAGGCAATATCCTTTTTATTTGATTACAATGTAATAAATGTGCATATTAATGGTCTACCATATGATAATACAAGACATACATGAATGATGTAAGATTAAAGAATTTGCCTTTCCTTGTCATTTCTTAATATTTGGAACCTCCCTTGTAGCTCTTCATAACATATAGAATGAATTACTGTGTGTTATAATCACTGCACTGTGCTAAAGAACACCAGACTCTTTACTTTCCTCTGTGCTTTGCTTATTCCTTAGCCAACTGCTCTTTATTTTCACTTCACCCCACCACTTCCAATCTCTGTAGTCACTCTATGCATTCAGGTAGATTTTTTGTTTTTATAGTTTCTGTGTGAAAGAGAAAATATGTGGCCTTGTGTTTAGGTGGCTGGCTTATTTTATTGTGAAGGAGGCTATTTATGTTATTGAGGTCTGCTTTCAGTAGGAAAAATATACTCATGAATCCATTTCCAGTAGTAGCAATAGATGAGAGTAAGCACGCTGACAGTATTGTCCGTAATGCCAGTACTTTAATGACATTGTTCCTTTGCTATTGTTTTCTTATAGTTTCAGAATAGCATGATCCAAAAAGAGAAACCACACTTTTTGATAATGAGATTAAATAGTCTAAATAATGTATCACAACAAACAATAATATCAGGATGGCCACAAATGGAATGGAATGCTCTTCTGATATATAACTATTTCTCAAAGATTTACTCAAGATTACCTTCAGGCTAAAACACATTGTCAACTTTAGAGCACTGGCTGACCTCCAGGGCCCCACTCACCCTGCAAAGTAACTATTAAAAATGATTAATATATTTTAAATTTAGAATTAAAATATAATCAAATATCATTAAACATTAATTTTAAAAATTGGAATGTTACTCTGAACATTAAAATGGGTGCTTATGTAGACCATATTCTCCTGATATCACTTTAGAAACATTTTATCTATGTATCAAAAACAGGGAATAGATTTAGCTTCCATTTTTAAACATCAGTGGCTCTTTCCTTCTGTGACGTTGGAAAACACAATAACTTTTAAAAAGTGTTAAGCTAATTAAATATATGGAGAAAAACACAAGTATATTTATGTTAACTCTTCTCTTCAAATAAATATCACTTTGGCAATTTCTTTATTATAAATTTGGAGCCTAATTTTAATATTGGAAGTAAGAATCATAAAGTGTCTTAAGAGGACATTCTTTGCTACACTAGAATGTTCATAAATTATAGTTCCATGCTACTGATAAATTATTACACTCTAGATTCAGAAGGACAAAATTTAAGTACAGAGGCAAATAATAATTAGAAAATCCATGTTTTCTTTTTTAGAAATAAATGATTTTCATTAAAATTATTTAGTATCATGAAAGAATTTCAGAAAGTTAACACCTTTGCTTTGGTGGGGGACAAATAAATGCAGAGAATAGGTTTTTTTATTTCCTTTAAATAATGAACTCAAATCGGGCTTGGTGGCTCATGCCTGTAATCCCAACACTCAGCAGGCTGAGGCAGGAGGATCATTGTGAGTTCGAGACCAGCCTGGGCTACAAAGTGAGCTCAAGGCCAGCCTGAACTGCATAGTGAGACCCTGTCTAAAAATGACAAAATAAAAAAAAATAAAAAAATAATGAATTCAATACACAAAGACAACTTTTAAAATGACTGTAATGTAATGGTTTTTATATCTCTATCATTTACTATCTTTTCTTTAATAACTATTGTGCATATTGTACACAGATGTATTAAAACAAAATTATAGATAGAAATTTTCTTACTTACATTCATTAGCTGTGATGTTTTATATGAGGCCTAAAACAATTTCACTTCATTAAGTGCAAACCAAATGTGTTCGACCCATGAGCCAAGTGTCAGACAAGTCTGACTCACTTATATAAGATAATCTCAAACTTTCATCATAAGGAAAGTGCAAAATAGTAAATAGGGACTTTATAGACAGGACATGTGAAGCAAAAAAATTTTAATTACTCTACATTTTTTTCTTAAAATTTTTAATTTTCATAGAATTTGTATAGGTAACCAAAAATACCTAAGGTATGCAAAATTTTTTCATTTATTTCTATTCAGTATTAGCCCAAAGTTGGAAAATCACTTGAGATTTACAACTGTTATACAAAGTGATCTAGTCACGAAAAAAATAAAGTTGTCTAAGAGATGATGAATGGTTTGATAGTTTTCATGGAGTAATTGTTTATATGCAGCACTGACTAACACCAACAAAGAATATCTGAAAAGTTATTTTTATTAAAATACATGTGAATTTTAATGATCTTACATGAAATTCAAGGTTGCACTTCCATAACATTTTATGCTAACAAGAGAAAAGATGAATAGTTATTTCAATACATTTTATTAAATCATTCTAATTTACTCAAGAATCTACCTTCTTTAGGATACTACAGAAATATTAGATTCTTACATGTTTTGCAACTATCTAAAAAGTTTCAGAAATTTATATTTCAATTTTGTGACTCATATTAATAGTTTTAGATTAATTTTGTTTTTCATCAAGCAATCAACCTTTTTATAACTTGAATTCCTAAGCAGGAAGCACATTTAAAACAACGGGAGTTAATGTTCTTCCTTCTCTTGGAATTTTCCAAAATTTTCATCAGATTTAAATAAGTCCTTCATGGTAGCTCTAATCCTATTGGAAAAATTATTTCCTTGTGTATTTCATGTCATTTGTTAATTTCTTTTTGGAATTGGTAAATTATGCCAGCATGTTTGCTTAGAAAATATTCTACAGACATAAGGTGAAAGAATTTTGTCAGGTTCCTGGAAAAGTAAAGGTTAAAGTTGCGTTTATGATAAAATGATTTCCCTTGAGTCTGCTATTAATTATGGAACATAATACAGGGGAGAACAGTAACCCCGAGAACCCTGAAAAAAAATGTACCTCTAGCTTCAGTCCCTTTTATTGGTGCACAAAGCTGTACCTCATCTTAAACTGGCTATTTGAACATGAAATTTCTTTACTACATAAAAGGAAAAAAACCTGTGACAAGCAAGTAATGGGGCATTATAGAGTGACCAGGCACGGCAGGGATGTCCACCCTGGCACCTGTACCTCATTGTTTACATGCACATTCACGTTCATTTCCACATTTGTCAATGAACCCTGCTAATGCCAATAAAGAAGAACTCTCTGATCTCTGCTCTGTGCCAAACAGACTTGAGTTTTACACTAAAAATGTCCTTGTATTTTGCCTCTGCAGCAGTAGGATTAAGTGTGATACAGATAGCCCTAAAATAGAAGTGTGGACAGGCCAGATCTTAATTAATCTACAACTGGCCCCAAGAAGTCACCCATAAATACTTGGTGCCCAAGGAAAGGAGAAAACTACAGTTAACAATGCCTAATACTATGCTACAAGTTTTGTTAAGAAGTACTTCTTAGACACTTAAACAGAATTAATTTAAAAAGAAAAAACTTGGGATTCACAAAATGTATATAATCTGTGAACTTACATTGTGAGTATCCATATAATATTGCATATAATACTATTGCATAAATAAATATATAATGATACAGTCATAAATAATATAGACACATATATAATAGATATAATTATAACAGTAACTTAAGATAAAAATAGACACTATAAAAACATTGTTTTGAAAATATTTTTATCAATAAAACATTAAAAATTTAGTTATATTTTAGCATGAGTTTTTCTTGAAAATGATTTTCTAAATTGTATTTATTTAAGCTAGAGGGTAATATAACACACAATTCTTTTGTTTCTTTGTTTTTCTTTTCTTTTATTTCATTGAGACAGAGTCTCACGGTATAATTCAGACTGACCTTGAATTAATTATGTGGCCCAAACTGACCTCTAACTCACAGCAATCCTCTTGTCTCAACCTTCAAAGTTCAGGTATTAAAGGCATATGCTATCATGCCCAGCAACTCAAATTCTTAACTCTTTTATTACAGAAGCCCACTTATTCTTACTTGTGACAAAGATAATCAGTAGAGGTAAAATTAAAATGGAAAATGAAATGTTACTTTTACCTCAGAGAACAGAATAGTACAAGCTGTACTAGAAATTTTACATGAATTATAGGTATCAGAAATTTGCTGTCTTCTGTGATTTTTGCATGTATAAGATTCAATTCTTAAACTACAGTATGCAAAAAATATATAATTTTCAAAAAATTAAGTATGGTTCACCCAACAGTAGACGTTATTGAAAATATGTTCATAATTGTTTGAAAAATAAAAATTAAAAAATTTTACTTAGTTTTATTACTTTTTTCATCAAAGACAATATTTGTGAATTACATGATTAGTAATAAATTAAAACATATTAAAAAGAATAAAGGCCATTTCAATTGGCTAATTTTTTTCAAGAGTTAATTTTTTTTGTTTAAAATCATCAGTGACAAGTCAGGAACTATAGTATATAAATGTAATCCCAGCATTTAAAAGTCAGAGGCAGGAGGATCACAGGTTCGATTCCTTCTAGGGCAACTGAAGGAGATCCTGTCTCAAATAAAAAAGGTAGCGGAAGGTGGGTTCGGTGGTAGAGAATCCCTGGGTTTGATCCTGACTAATGGAAGAACCAAAAAGCACTAATAAGGTTTTGGTTTTGTATTTTAAATCAGGTGTTAAAAGAAAATGAGTATCTAGGTGGCTCATATGGAAAACATGTACAAACAAAATAATTTGAGCATTTTTTCTACAGCCAAACTAAAACACCATCAGTTATGTAGGACATGATGTAGAGAAACTTTCTCAACCATGAGGTTGATACTGGCCTGGAACATTGGCAAAAACTAGCATTGTGAGCTTGAAAACAGACAGGAATTTCAATGATTAGATTTTTCAGACCCTTGCAAAAATGCAGCCCTAAAGAGATATATACCAACCTCTCAGCAGTTACCCTGTAAGAAAGAGACTAAATGGTTATTAAGAGAAAAGTAATACAAAGAGTACCTGAAAAGTAAATTGGATATATTAGTGGTCAAGTTGCAAATTATGCAGAAATAAACTTAGTAAGAAAAAAAGATCTTTAACTGCATGGAATGACATCCTGTGGTTAAAAAGAAAAACCTGCTGACAATAAGAGAACAAGAGATGAACTTCAATAATTTCAGTGAATTTGTCTTTATGGTGATATATTTATTGGGGGATCTCCATATTAGAGAATACTGGTAGAGTTTAGAAAACTTTTGATCACTGAATAAAACATTATTGTAGTTGAAATTAATTTTTACAAGTAAATCATCATAATGCAAAGAAATCTTGAATTCAAAAATCTAAGTTCCTATAAGAAAGAGAAAGCTGTTGTCACAATTCAATTGTCATAGACAATCAACAAATCTAACTGAATAAAGTTTGAATAAATTTTGGATTAAACACAGAAATTATTATGAAATTTACCTCATAAAATTAAACTTGTAAGACAAGTGGCACGGCCCTTAGAAATATAAACATTTTCTGTCCAATAGTAGTTTGACAATTTATGTCAATGTTCTGGGCCAAACTAAGAATTAATATTTTATTTGATTCATCAGAGTTCAAAAGTAACATAGATGCTTGAAAGTCATGGGCTTAATGAGAGACTAGGGCTTTTGGTCAAACAGATGTGTGCAATTCAGGGTTTATATTTTTTTTCAAAACTTATTTTTAATATTCCTTTCAAAATTCTTTAGCACCTTTTTGGATACTGTTCTTCAACGTTTATCTTCAGGACGTAAGCACTTTTTCTCCAAGGTTTCTAGCTGGCTGGATTGTCTATTTCTGTAACCTCTAACATGGACAAAACTCTCATCCTCTTTGTTGAGATAGTATTTGCAAGACCAGTACAATTTTGATTTCTTTTTAACACATTCCCTCTACAATTTTATTTCAAAAGCATTTCTATTAGTTCTGCTTTGAATTGCACTACCAAAATTTTTCAACTACTATACACATCGAATTTTTGTAGATTTTAGAGAAGGGCAAGAGAGGAAATAAAGAAATCTTCATGTTGTTAGACTTCTGAACTATAGCATTTGTTTGGAAATATGAATTTATGCAGTGTGCCATAGTTTGCTGATTTTTTCTGCATCAGAATGGAACCTAGGGTCTAACACTGAGTTATTTGCCCAGCCCTTTTATTCTATCTTCATTTTAGATAGGGTCTCACTAATTTGCCCGTGTCTGGTTTTGTAATCCGGAGTAGTTTGGATTGCAGGTGTGTGCCATTGTCTTCTGCCTGCAAAGTTCCCTGTGTTGAAGACGTGTTGTCCTACTGTTGGTGTATTGGAGGATAGTGAAACTTCAGGAAGCGAGGACTGATCGAAAGTGGGTGTGTTGCCTTGGAGGGTACTGGAAAGTCAGCCTCTCCTGTTTCTCTTTCATTTATCATAGCCAAAATGTGCAAGAGGCTTCATTTCACTGTGTTCTACCTTCCATGATGTACTGCTTTTCCACAGGCCAGAAAACAACTGATGGTTTAACTATGGACTCTAAAAACGTGAGCCAAAATAACCTTTTTGTCTGCATAAGTTGATTATCTAAGGCAAACTGTCCCCATAATAGGATGTTGACCAACATACATGAGATTGATGTATTAGGAATCAGTTTGAACATATCCCAAGTGCAAACCTTGATTATGCTCAAATTTGTCTCCACAAAACTCTATCCAAACACAATGCCCCTTATCCACACTTTGTAAGAGTTGTCAAGCCACAGCATCTAGGACATTTATTCATTTCATTGTGCTGTCATGTATCACATACACAAATGTGATGCTAAAAATGTCCTCATTTCAGGTGACCATCCCTCCACCCACAGGGGATAACTCAGAAGTTCATAGTGGGAGAACACACAACACTTCTTTAGATTTATAAGATATTTTGTCTGATTTTTGTTGATTTTGTTTTTAATAGAAAGAAATAATTTTTCTCAAATACCTGTAGGTGTAGAGTATACATGTAGTTGCTGTCCAGCTATGATTAATCTTTTTGGAAAGATAATTACTACTTAGCAACCCATTCCTGTTAACTTCCAAGAGGCTAACTTGTTTTTCATCATTTAGGAACCCAAGTGTTTTGGCAACTGTGCTCAAACAAGTGTGATTACTATCAACTTCAGAGTAGGTCAAATGACTCAGCTACCTAAGCTACAAATAGTATAATGATTTTATAAATAGAGTTGAATTACAATTATCTATGCTTTCAAAGAGACCCATTGAAAACTTCAAGCTTTAGATGACTGCCAAACAGCTATGTTTTTGAAACATTTATATATTTAATGAAAAAAGGCCTTTTAAAGTTCTTTTTTTGAAAATGAGTCATTTCTACCTAGAAAAGTCAAGGAAACTTCTCTTGAGTTGGCATTAAGGTCAAACATCAGGGGTTATTGTTTAGCCTGTGCAGCCTTCTTTATCTAATGTCTGTCTAGACTGATCTGTAGTTCTCTGATGATCAGTTTTTGGTTTAAAGATAGAAAAGTGGGTGGGCCCTGACCACATGCTCTGGCAGGAATCCCATTGCACAGAGAAAACTTGAAACTGCTCCCAGGCGGTAAGACCACACCTTGCATCTGAAACAACCCCAAGGCATATAAGAGGGGCAGGGTGGGGGGGGGGGCCCACATCCAGCGAACTCCAAGCAGAAAGCAAGGCTTGGAATCCAGCCGCGGCCCTGACCACATGCTCCAGTGGAATCCCAGTGCACAGGGAAACTTGATACTTCGCTCCCAGGTGAACCTTGCAATACAACAGATTAACTGCGCTAACTTGAAGGGAGGTTCAGTAACTGCCTCACCCAAACAGGAGATCTCAGCAATAACCACTCCTGTGGTGAGTATGCCCCTAAAATAGAGGTGTACAGTGGGTAAATAGGGCCAGGTGTAAAGTGGCCTCCAACTAACTATAAGACCTTGGTGAGCCTGACAAGAGTATGGGTGAAGAGAAATTCCCCCTTTGCCCTCTTGGTAAGCACCTTCTGGTGTGAGCCAAGAGGAGAACCAGAGAGCTGCCCCCAAGATCCAGCCACGGCCATGGTGGAAGCCAGGAGGCAGCACAAAGAAGTAATTTGCCTGGCACCCTCTTGGTAAGCACCTTCCTTGGGTGTGAGCCAGGAGGAGAACCAGAAAGCTGCCCCCGAGATCTGGCCAGGGCCATGGTGGAACCCAGGAGGCTGCACAAAGAAGCAATTTGCCCACTTCCCTCTTGGTAAGTGCCTTCCTCCAACATGAGCCAAGAGGAGAACCAGAGAGCTGCTCCTGAGATCTGGCCAGGGCCATGGTGGAACCCAGGTGGCTGCACAAAGAAGCAATTTGTCTGCCACCCTCTTGGTAAGCACCTTCCTCTGCCATGAGCCAAGAAGAGACCCAGTAGTGTCTCCTGTGAGCCTACCAGTGCATGGGCTTGTAATCAAACATCCAAAACTCCCCCTTCCCCATTAGTAACTGGGGACAGAGGTCTGAGCATCTCTTGACAGGATGACTATATGCAATATAGCAAATATGGAGGGTCTCCTCTATCTTCTCTTTGAAGGCAAATGTTGTTTTCAGTTTTGTTTCATTATGATTAACTGCTTTACTCTATTCAATATTCTCTTTTGATTGATTTTATAATGTGCTGTCTTTGGTTTGATTTTTCTATACCTAATTGACTAGACAACTACTGTGAAGATAATGAGATATAGTATGGTACCCATTATTGTTATCTTGGTAACCTGCTGTGAAATTCTGTACCAAACTTACTGCACTGTCTAAATTGGCTTTGTTCTGTCTTGTTCTGTTGTATTTCTACTACCTTTAAAATTAAAAAAAAAAAAAGGTGTGGGTGACCACTTCCTACACACAGAAAACATCAGGCAGAGTGAGAAGGGTGACAAGAAGGACTCCCCAACTTGAAGAAAATTAAAAGGTCTGATGAGACACACAAATACACAATAGGGACACAGTATGGCTTCAGCTGACACAAACACTATATATAAGGAGATTTGGTGACCTGGAATAACCTGAACTAGGGGTTGAGCTACACCAATACTACTAGGCTTTTCAGCCCAGGAAGACTATAGGTCTCACCTAACAGGCACTGTAGTGGGAAGTCAGTTGACTGGCCCACCTATTCATTGTGGGACCTAGAAATTGAACAAACATCAACCTTGCATTAGGACCCTAAGATACACACTAACAACAGTTGACACTAGCGGGACTGAAGGATCAAACACTAACTTGAAAGAAGAAAATGGCAAAATGAAAAAGCAAAATACAGTCTGAAACATCTAGTCCACCAGGAGTGAGTACAGGACACATTGAAATACAGGACTTCAAAAGTAACACACTGGAAATCTCTGAAAAGACAGTGAGTGAAATAAAAAAAAAAACTCCATTAAGCTCTAGAGGAAATCAAATTAGAAGTACTCTCCCATATAAAGATGGAAATAACAACCTTAGTAAAGGAGTTGTTGAACGCAGCTAAAGAAGAAGTAGAGAAAAAAGTACAGGAGCATGGGAAACTTATTAAAATCTTGAATGAATAATATAGAAAACAAGCACAATTCATGAAACAAACTCAAGGAGACATTCAAGAAACAAAATATTCTATTCAAAGTTTGCAAAACTGTTTAAATGAAGCTGAGGATAGGATTTTGGATGTTGAGGATGCAATTGCAATCATGAAAAGATAGAACTTTTAAAAATAACAAAGCAGCATGAGATCACAATCTAGAAGCTTCAAGATGATGCCAAGAGCAACAATATAAGATTAATGGGCATTAGTGAAGATGCAGGAGTCAATGCAAATGACATTACTGAAATATTCACAAAAG
Organism: Hydrochoerus hydrochaeris; assembly: GCA_004027455.1. NCBI lineage: Eukaryota > Metazoa > Chordata > Mammalia > Rodentia > Hydrochaeridae > Hydrochoerus > Hydrochoerus hydrochaeris. The sequence goes on along the minus strand of PVLA01000446.1, from coordinate 60,416 downwards.
TAATAGCAGAAAATTTCCCAAACATGGGGAAAGAATTGATATGCAGATAAGTGAGGCATATAGAACACCAAACAGTCACAACCAATATAAATCTACACACAGACACATAATAATTAAGATTTCAGACATACAGCATAAAAACAGAATGCTAAAAGCTGTTAGACAAAATAAACAACTCAACTATCAAGGAAAGCTCATTAGATTCACAGCAGAATTTTCAGCACAAACCCTCAAGTCAAGATGAACTTGGAGTGAGGTATTTCAAGCCCTGAAAGAAAACAACCTTCAACCCAGACTGATGTACCCAGCAAAACTTTCATTCAAATTTAATGGAGAAAAAAGATACTTCCACAACAAAGAACAGCTAAAGAAAGTCATGTCCACCAAACCAACCCTAGAAAGAGTATTGAAAGACATACTAGACAGAGATAAAAATGACCACAATCCCCAAAACAACAACAGAAAGTAACCACCAGGTAGGATAAGCAATTAAATAAGGGGAAAAAGCAGAAAGCAAACAACTGGAATGTAACATAGCAAAGCCGAGCCAGTACTTATCAGTGATATCCATAAATGTAAATGGCCTCAATTTACCTTCAAAAGAAATAGGATGACAGAATGAATCAAGAAACATGATCCCACAATATGCTGTATACAAGGAACACATCTGACCAAAAAGAAAACTCATAGATTAAAAATCAAAGGATGGAAAACAGTACTCCATGCAACAAGAACTCAGAAACAAACAGGGGATAACTATCCGATTTGCAGACAATGTAAACTTTAAACTTATTCTATTTGCAGACAATGTGAATATATATATATATATATATATATATATATATATATATATGCAACAAACACAGGAGCACCCAACTATATAAGACAGATACGAATGGACATGAAAAACCAAATACACAAGAACACAATTATAACAGGAGACCTTAACAGCCCACTGTCACAAAGTGTTAGATCAACTAGACAAAAAGTCAGCAAAGAAAAAGTCAGCAAAACTGAATCATCCCTGCAAGCAATTGGACTTAGTAGATGTTTACAGAGTGTTCCACCCAACCACATTAGAATACACATTTTTCTCAGCAGTGTATATGACATTCTCCAAAATAGACCATATAATATCCCATAAAACATTCTTAAGTAAATGAAATGTGTTAAATTATCCCATGCATAATATGTAACCACAGTGCACTGAAATTGGAAATAAATGACAAAAGAAATTTCAAAACCTGCATAAATAAGTGGAAATTAAATAACAACCTTTTGAACAACCAGTGAGCTGCAGATGAAATTAAATAAGAAAGAAAGCAATACCTAAAATTGAATGAAAATGCAGAAACAATGTACTGTAATCTGTGGGATGCAATGAAAGTGGTCTTAAGAGGGAAATATATAGCAATAAGTTGACATATCAAGAAAACAAAATGAGCACAAATAAACAACCTAATGCTCCATCTCAAGCTTCTAGAAAAAAAAGAGCATGTTAAAATCAAAGCTCATAGAAGAGAGGAAATTGTAAACATTAGAGCAGAAATCAATGCAATTGAAACTAAAAAACAATACAAAGAATTATTGAATCAAAAAGCTGGTTTTTGAGAGAATAAACAAAATTGACAAACCTCTAACTAACCTTATCAAGAAAAAGTAAGAAAAAACACTAATTCATGCAATAAGGACTGAAAAGGGGGAAATTACTACAGATTCCATGGAAATTCAAAATATGAATACCTACCTACTTATAAAATCTCTACTCACATAGAGTGGAAAAAAAAGAGGAAATTGACAGATTTCTAGAAACATATGAACTACCAAAGCTCAACCAAGAAGATATAGCAATTTTGAACAACCCAATATCAGCTATTGAAATTGAAAATGTAATTAAAAGCTTACCAACAAAGAAAAGCCCAGGTCCTGATGGATTCACAGCTGAATTCTACAAGAAATTTAGAGAGATTTGATGCCAATACTCCTTGAACTCTTCAATTAAATTGAAAAGAAAGAAATCCTCCCTAAATCATTCTTGGAGGCAAGTATTACTCTCATACAAAAACCAGAGAAGGACCTAACCAAAAAAGGAGAACTATAGGCCAATCTCACTAATGAACACTGATGCAAAGATTCTCAATAGAATACTGGCTAATAGAATGGAAAAAATCATCAAGACCAAGTGGGGTTCATTCCAGGAATGCAGGGATGGTTTAACATGCACAAATCAATAAATGTAATACACCACATAAACAGAGCCAAAACAAAAACCACATAGTCATCTCAATAGATGCAGGAAATCTTTCGATAAAGCCCAACACATGTTCATGATAAAAATCCTTCAGAAACTCAGAATATATGGTGTCTACCTCAACTTTATAAAAGACATGGATAACAAACCAACAGCCAACATTATGCTAAATGGATAAAGAATGAAAGCTTTCACTTTAAAATCAGGAACAAGACAAGGATTTCTACTATCACCACTCCTTTTCAATATAGTTCTGGAAACACCAACCAGGACAATCAGACAAGAGAGAGAAATAAAAAGAATAAAGACAGGAAAGGTAGAAGTTAAATTATCACTATTTGCAGATGACATGATACCCTATAAGAAGACCCAAAAAACTCCATTAAAAGGCTACTAGAAGTAATAAACAAATACATCAGTGTAACTGGATACAAAGTCAATGCTCAAAAATCAATAGCATTCCTATACATGAACAAAAACTCACCAAGAGAGAAATTATGGAAATATTGCCCTTTACAATAACATCTAAAAAAATGAAACACTTAGGAATCAACCTAAGAATGTAAAAGACCTATATGCTGAGAATTATACTACGCTGAAAAAATGAGATTGAAGAGGATATTAGAAAATGGAAGGATGTTCCTTGCTCTTGGTTAGGAAGAACCAACATTGTGAAAATGGCCATACTCCCCTAACTGTTATACAGATTTAAGGCAATCCCAATCAAAATACCATTGACATACCTCACAGATCTAGAAAAAAAAAACTCCTAAAATTCATTTGGAAACAGAAGAAACCTAGAATAATAAAGGCAATTCTGGGCAACAAAGACAAGACAGGAGGCATCTCAATCCCTGACTTGAATTTATACTACAAAGCCAGTGATAAAATCAGCATGGTCCCCTCAGACAAAAGACTTATATCAAGAATATATAAAGAATTGAAAACATCAAGCCTCCCAAATTCAAGACTCTCCAAAAATGGACATCTGAGATGAACATACATTTCTCAGAGGAAGATATACAAACGGCAAATAAGTACATGAAGAAATGTTCACCATCACTGGTCATTCAAGAAATGCAAATTAAAACAGCATTGAGATTTTATCTCACACCAGAAAGAATAGCTGCCATCAAGAAAACAACTGATAACAAATGTTGGGAAAAGGGAACACTGCTCCACTGTTGGTGGGGGTGCACACTGGTGCAGCCACTATGGAAATCAGTATGGAGACTTATCAGAAGACTAGGATTGGAAGCTCCATTCAATCCAGCTATTCCCCTCCTGGGTATTTTCCCAGAAAAACTGAAAAGTTCATAACACAGTGATATATGCTCACCCATATTCAGAGCAGCACAATTTGTAATAGTTAAATCTTGGAAACAACCAAGATGCCCATCAACCTCAGAGTGGATGAAAAAGATATGATATTTTTACACAATGGAATATTACTCAGCTATAAAAAGGATGATCTTGAGGCCTTCACAGGTAAATGTAGACAACTTGAGACTATCCTCATTAGAGAAATAAATAAGAATCATATTTATAAATATCACATTGTGTCTCTAGTGTAAAAAGTGTTAAGAACTGTAAGAGTAATAAAACCCAAAATGTATAATTGCTTTTGTAAAAAAACAAAAGGAAAGGAAAGTGCTCTAAAGGATATAACTGCATGTGTGTTTAAGAGTGTAGAATAGATGACCATAGTACTAAGTTTTGTTAGAGTGTTGAGCAGAACTGTTTGAAGTCTCACTGTTTGAATATCTACTTTGCATGCGTCAATTTTGAACAACTATTTCCAAAATAACAGTATGTCATTTATCAACTAGTGATTTCTTAGTGTTTTTTTTTTCTTTTTTTCCTTTGGAATTCTGTATTGTTGGTACCCTTTCTTCTGCTTTGCTTTTTTTTTCTCTTTAAAGACAATTTTTAAAAAAGATAGAAAGGTGATTTTAAAAAGTAATTTCTGAATTCTGGACATATCTCTGTCCAGAAATATGCTTTGGTTCATGACATAGGACAGTTTTAACACATATATCTACCGTATGCCATGCTTTTCATGAAAATACCATTTGATTCTCATAATTCCCATTAAGCCTCAGTCATTGGGGCTTCAATTTTGCAGATGAGCTACTATCAGTTTCATTTACGTGCACCAATACAGTGTTGCTGAAGCAAAAAAGTAAATCGAGTTTACACGTACTAAATCCACTAACAAATGACCACACACTTCAGGAAAAGAAAAATAGCAAGATGCTTTTCCAGCAGATGGTATTACTTTTGTATAAGCAATCCTAGAGAATGTTGTATATTGTGGAAAACTCACTACACTACCACCCCGAGAGAAGAAATTAAAAATGCATATGCAGCAAAATCAAAGGCCAAAGGTTACTAAAGCTGCAGTTTGCCATACTAATAAATTTCTGGAAGGTCATGGCCACCACTTTGGGCACTTCTTGTAATTGTAGAGGCCAAATGTAACTTGTATTTATCTCTTGATATCTCAATAAATTAGTTCTAAAGCATTTATATAAATTTTTCTTTTTCTGATGAGTGTATACCATTTTCAGAAGCCTCTGCATATGTATATGAATGAAGTATATGTATACACATATGTGAATGATAATACTTGCATTTATTTAGATATACATGGCAAACATTTGACCTAACTTTACTTTGATATCTCAGCTGTAATGGAATCTTACCAAAAATAGATGTTTGATTATTTTTCAAATGCTTCATTAATGAACACTTTCAGTAATCATCAGTGTGGAAAATTACTTTTCTAGTTGTCATAGACAAATGCATTATTCTTATATATACTTTTGTGTATATGCACATGTATGTATGTGCCTTATCAGTATTGGATATAAAAATCCTCTATAATGAGATTCTACCATGCAAGTTCTAGAAGCAGAGAGGAAAAAAGTATTTTAAAAAATCTAAATAATATATAATTACATTTGAAATTTAGTTAAATAATTATAACACACTCGGTTTGCTTTAAAAAATATAGTCACTGTATTAGCAAGATGACATACATTTTTTGACACCAACTATGTTTGATCTGCCTCAAGGCTTTTATTGTTACCTTAAATGTACTAAGTATACATCACTTTATGGCAAGTGCTCATTTTGATACATTGCACAAAATAGCGTAAAACTGCTAAATCCTAAAAAAAATTAAAAAGTTCAAACTTCATTAGGAAACTCTGATGTGCTCTAGCAGCTGCTGTCTACAATCTTAATATGCAGTGCATTAATTTAAGCAACATATGAAAATGATTCTTGGTGGAAAATAATTTTGTTATTTATCATTCTGCGTTCAGAACTATATTTCTTGGTTTAAGAATAGTGTAATTATCACTAAGATCTTTTTCTTTTTTCTTTCTCTATCCTTTCTTTTACTTTTTCCTTTTCTCTGGCTAAAGTTACCTAGTTGGAAAAGTTATTTGAATTATAGAAGTGATAAATCAAATTTTAGGACTTTAAGTCAAATAAAAAGTGTAATTTAGTGATTTTTAAACAGCCATCTCTCAATGTCATATTGACATGCTACTATTTCTGTTTAATGACACTTTTGTTATGTGAGGTTTTAAATACATTTTGTACTCTTCCTTTGAAGTGTGTACACCCCAAGATTGATATGCAGGCCTTTCCCAATCAGGTAAAAGTTCTGGAGACTCCAAGGACTTCTGAATTTTAGTGATTAGCTTTAAATAGTTGGTACTGTGATTTGATGGCCTGTCTGTATGCTCCAAGGTTTATATAACAGATTTATAAAGAAAATTTATTAATCATTTCTACAAATTTAAAAAAATATTGTTTTTAATAGAATGTAGTGACCTTTGAAATTATGCCTTCATCTTCAAGATGCTGCTGAGGAATGATGTGCAAGAAGGGTTGAATCCTAACTGTACACTCTAAAGCGAGCCTCACATTTGAGTCTGCTCACAGCTGAAGTTTCCAGTTGGCCTTCCTTCTTCTCCTTTTATGTTACTTTTCTATTTTGGAATATTTCCTATAAACCAGTCCATTAATGTAATTAAAATTATATTACATATAAAAGTGTTAGGCGGGACAATTATAGGAGTGAAAATGAATAGAGTTACGGAAAATGTGGCTTTCCAGAGAAATGTTGTACAGAGAATAATTTGAGTTATCTATTTAACAGAATCAAAGTATTTTTCTTCTTACTGAAAGCACTTTTTCCTTTGGACACCCATAAATGCTTTTAAGACTTTCTTTGGAAAACCCATCATTTTCAAAGTACTTTGAAGAGCACATAATCCCTACATAATTTGAAAAATTGCACTTTTCTGAAATAATAGCAATTTTCTAGATAACTAGTTTATACAATAAGGAAATGCCTCAGACTTGCTTTGAAAAAGGGAGTGCATTACAGATAGACACCTTGTGACACACTTTGGATCACTATGAATACAAGAAATATACAGATAAATGTACAGTAGATGGTGATCTATACTTTTTAAAGGAAATATGTGGCTCAGAAAGCACCTAGACATTTCTGAGAAGAAAATACTGTCATAAGTTAATAGTTTGAGAAATCCTGTATGAAGAAACTGCAGAGATATTTGGGAATTACTTGGTACATTGGTATTTTTATTGGTTACTTCATAGCTTGTGTGTGGTATCTTACAAAAAAGAAAGAGGAAGTTGGTTGAACCTGATTGCCCTTAAAAAATTATATCTATCATGTGTACAATGCTACTTTAAGGTTTTTAACATGCTGCACAAGTCAGACAGAAACAAAAGTACATGATGGAGAGAGAGCAAGAGAGAAGATAAACTGCTACTTATGAGATTATTATCCACATCTGTAAAAGATTAAGAGTGCTGTCTTGTTCATTCTACCTGCGACCAAAACTCCCATTTCATGAGCACTGTTCTAGAATGACCAACTTGTATTGTTTAAAATTAGTCTTCATGTAGTAATGACATTCAGAGGTGTTTCTGTCAGTCATCCTTATTATAGCTAACCTACAAGACTATCAAAATTTTCTACAGCATAAATCCTATAAGGGGGTCAAATTTTACTCATAATTATACATTTGTTGATTCCAAATCCGTGGGAACTAAAATATCCCTTAGCAGACAATTAAGAGTTCTCTTATCCAAAAGCAATCAGTGGTGTTTTGTCAATCTTTGAAAACATGTCATTGTCATTCAGCGTCACACTCAGTTAAATTCAACAGGAGAACAGAAGATAAACTCTTTCTCCTAGGTTATATATTGCAAAATACTTTGGAGTGGAAAATATTCACTATACTTTGAAAAGATCTCAAAATGCTTGCTCAGTTATAGTAGCTTCATGAAAAAATGAGACCCAGGTTTGCATGTGAAAACTCAGCAGATATTTAAATTTGTGATTAAGATAAAAGAAAATGCATGTGGAAGTTGTCACAAATATTCAAAAGACAATATTACAATGCTCCAAGATAATTTTAAATAAGGAGCATTTTGTAAACATTTTAACTTTATAGGTTTGTCTAAAAATCTATAGTGCATAATCAGTGTTAAAAATATAAAGAAAGAAAAAGTACTCCACATAAATATTTTAATGAAATAATCCTTTGAATATAAATAGAACATGTAAAAAACAATGTCATCAAAATAATCTTATATGCTATTATATGCTTAATACAACCTGAAGCAAGGTTGTATTAAGCACTGCTGTTATACAACTATAAAAGAATTATAAAACTTCTCAAAAAATTGTCAATTTTTATAATGAATGAACATGAAGAATCTTCTAAATTACTTTTATTTTTAATAGATAACAGTGGGAGTATTTAACTTGCAGGAGTTTGTGTTGTTTTTTCTCAGAAGGGGCTGATATTTGAGTACTTTCCTTTTGAATTATAGTCATGGTTCTATTAGGTTGATACATTAAATATTATGAAATTGTTTCTGTTAAAAAGTGTCATTGAAAATTAGATGAAAATTTTGCAAAGTCAAAATTTCTTGGCAAAGTGCTTCAAAGGAAAGTGCCAAATGGAAAATTACTGGAAAATCATTCCACAGTCCCTACAAGTGGGTTTTGTTTTCTTATTAGAATACCATATGGTGAGTTCCAAATAAAAATTTTGACTTCATGTATGAAAAATAGATATATTTGAATACAAGTGCCACAATAAAGAAGGGTTCATATATAATACTTATTTTGGAGAAATCTTGCATTGAGGAGAAGAGGTAGTTTACAACATTGATTACTTTTATTTCCATTTTTCATTTTGTAAAATGATCCACTTTACTCCATGTAAGATAAAAATACTTATATCAATTTAAGAATTAAATGTTGGAATATTTCTACAGGAGAAATGCAAAGATCAGAGACTTTACTTAATATACTTAGCTGAAATTTGCACAAATAGAGAAAGGATCAAATTTAAAACATTTCTCTCAGATTCCTAACTGTTGCTTTTATGCCTCAGCTTAAACTAATGCAAAATGCAAATAAATTAAGCAGACATTGAGATTCCATTATACAATGGAGTACTACTCAGCCATAAAGAAGGATAAACTGGGGACTTTTATAAGTAACTGGATGCAACTCAAGACTGGTTGAGTATTTTTTGGCACTCAGTCTGAGGCAGCACAGAGAAAATGAGAGAGAGGACAAAAGTTAGAGAGGCTTTTAATGCAGGCAAGGGAGAGCTATAAAGAAATACAGGTGCTCTCAGTGAAAACAGAGAAGTGAAGCTGCTTTTATCAGTTCTGACTGGGGCAGGAGTTTGGGAGGTGTGCAAAAGGACGTATTAATGGCTGATTTGAAGGAGCATCAGCCTGAGCAAAACAGGAGACAGAAGGATTTACTGGGGGCTGGGGGTGGAGCGCTTGGGCGGGTGTGGAGTAGTGGAATCAGGGAGGGCTCAGTGTATTCTCTTTAAAATACCATTTGAAAAAAGAAGTTAAGAAGATAGAACATGGCAATTTAACCAATCTCTGTTTAGACCATTCTCATTACGTAAAATCAGAAACTACCAATTAAATGTCATGAGAATCACTAAATCATTGAAAATAAAATTTTAGCAGAATAGATTTGAAGTACTACAAAAATTTTAAGCCTTTGTTGTACTCAGGGTTGCAAGGAAAACAACTTAATAGAGGACACATAATTTATACTATTATTTGGTAATAGCTACCCAAAGAGTCAAACATAAAAAGTACAGGAAATCTGTCCACACATTAAGACCCCAAAGAGTGTGGCCTGGATCCCACAGCAGCATCCTGTATGAGTCCATTTGAAGATCTTGAGCTCATGACAATGCCCCTCACAAGTCTAACTGGAGGCCTAGAACCCAGGCAAGTCTGTTTCGTGAATCTGTGCTGGGAGAGCCCAGAGGTCAGCAGTGGAACCTAGAAAGACTGTTCCAGTGAAATGAAGGTTCTGTGCCATTAGGCTGAAGGTTTTGCACTGGCACCAAGAAGCGATGCTCAAAATAAGGAGCAGAGCTCCTCTAAAAAGCACCACAGCCATCCTTAGCAATGTCGAAGTCCCGAGCTCCTCTGATGAGGAGAGCAGCTGAGTTCTTATCATCAGGAAGCCAGCATGACAAGCTTCTCCAGGAGATTGAACAGCACACATTTTCCCCGCCAGAGTCAGGAGGTGATGCTCAAAGAACCAGGATTCCCTCAAAGTGAACTGCAGCCATTCTCAGTAACAAGGTCCTGAGGTCCTCTGATGAGAACAGCCAAGTTCATATTAAGAAAGAGTCTTGACCAGTTGCTCCAGGAGAACCAAGGGCAGCAGGAGAACCTACAATACACAGGAGAATCAACCACTCTACATTTTCCTCCCCAGTTCTCCTGGCTTATGTTGGCAGTAATCTTTGAGTGGGCTGTCCACACCCATCACTATGCTGATCCAATTCAGCTAGTTGTCACAAGCTGACCATCGGTTGTCCATCCAACACCACACTGTATAAGACGTCCCTATGACTATCTTAGGTTAGAAGGGAGCCTTTGCTACAACTAATGATTTAATAGTGGTTCATTATTATCAACTAAAGTCTATATTTGTTTCAATCTCATTAGCTTGTATTTAATTCCCTTTTTTGTTGCACAATCTTAATGAGGATAGTATATTGCTTTTATCATCTCTCCTTGGCATCCTCCCGACATCACAGATTTTCAGACTTTTCTTGTATTTGATGATCTTGATGATTTTATACAGTAAATGTCAGATGTTTCATAGAATTTCCTTCAATTGTGCTCTGTGCCATGTTGTTCTGATGTTTATGTTGTATGTTCTGGGGAGAGGACCACAGTGGCAAAATGTCATCTTAAAAGTCTGGTCTGGCAGCGTGACTTAGTAGCTGTTGTAAACCTGAATCACATAGCTGAGACAAGGGTTGTCAGATTTTCCAATGTAAAGTTATTTTACCCCAGACTCCTCTACTTCCCTCTTTGAAAGGCAGACACTATTTACATTCTATGCGTGCGTAAGTAATGAAAGGAGGGTGTCTTGGTTACTTTTCTCTTATTACTGAGAAAAAAATATACCTGACACAAAAAATTAAGGAAAGAAAGGTTTATTTAGCCCATAGTTTGGGGAGGTTTCAGTCCATAATCAGATGACTCCAAGACAGGGTAGCACAGCACAGGGGCAACACTTCAAGATAACAGAAAACAGCAAAACAACAAGAGCAAACAAGGAAGGGAAGAGGAAGCCTCTTTTCCCCCCTTGTATTGTGAGCAGTGCCCTCCCCCCAAGGAGAGGGCAGCACTCACACCACCTTCCCGGCAGCCTCTGCTCAGGCTGAAGAGATTTACAAGTAAGGACACAATGTGTCAAACATAACAGGGTGACAAGCAAATGTGAGAAACAAAACAAAAAGTCTCTCAGTGAATTTGGCTAGTGTCCATGGAGTTCTGCTTGGGAAATACATCCATTTCACTTTAATTACTACATGTTTATTTGTTTATAGTAATATAAATGTTCTATTTTATAATTCAATACCTTTTTGCTTAAATTTTTGTGTATTTCATCCATAGTGGCTTTTTAAAATGGTTCTTGTACTACTCTGAAGTATTTTTATCATTTTGTGTGTGTGTGTGTGTGTGTGTGTGTGTTTGCTTTGTTTTGTTTTTGAGCACTTTCTAATTTTTGGTGTGAGAGATATTCTAGGCTTATCTTACATATTTACTATTCAATATTTACTATTTACTATTTTTCTAGAATTAGTCATGCATCAAAGCAACCTGACTCATTTTATTGGAGAATGGTAGTAAAAGCAAAACGTGGATGCAGCAGGAATTCATTTCCACTCAGAGCTCCAATGTGAGTGAAGCCCGGGCAACGTAGCAATGTCCTGTCACCAAAAGTTAAAAGGTCTGTGGATGCAGTTCAGTGGTGGAGCACTCCTGGGTTTGATTCTCCATTTGCCACAAAAAGATATCTGAAAAGAGAAAAAATATGTATGTGATAACATGTTTGTCTCATGTTTCTGAGACAAAATACCTGATTCCCAAAGTTAAAGAAGGAAAGTCTTAGTTTGAGTCACAGTTTAGAGAAGCTTCAGTGCAGGCTGGCTGACTCCAAGGCAGGGCAGGAGAAACTGTTCAGGGCAGGTAGAAGGAAACAGAGATGTAAGCAGCAATGCCGCAGTAGTTGTTTATTATCTAGAAAGTAACATGAAGAATGTCCTTTGTAATAGTCATTATTGCAACATTTTTCTCATCTATATTATTTTCATTTTCTTTTAGAAATCAAAATATACTGAAATATACTACAGTGTACACTATTGGAAAATCATGCATTAATATATATTTTCCACATCATCAATTTAACTTTGACTTTGATTAATTTCTCTGCTCTATGAGGTAGTTTAATTATAAATTCAGTAGTCTGTTCTTTTGTTCTTACTTTTTGCCTATTCCTATCATAAATAATTTAATTTGTCTTTTGCAATGTTGAAAAACATTTTTGGAATATAGAATATGAATAAAGAGAAAAAATACACACTTCTGTGCTCTGTATGTAATTTCTTACTTCTCAGAATAAAACTGGCCCAAACCACACAGGTTCATTCCTCAAAGCATTAAATGCAATCTTTGAGTAGTTTATACCTTCTCTTTCAATCACTATGTCCCTGGTTTCTATTACTAAGGTTGACATGAAGTACTCACTCTATAGTTATTGGTAGAATGAATAAACATTTTTCAAATAAAAACAGGGTGTTTCATTAGCCTCACTGATCATAAACTGTGCATGTGCTGTCCAATGATAACTGCATTCCGTGGTTCTTCTTAATGTCCACTTTCCTTTTCTGAAATAAATTTTAGGATAAAAAGCATGAGCTAAATCTACACAATAAATAAATATGACTGCTGAAGTAGGGTTTGGAAGTCTATGTTCCACAGCTCCCAGTTCCTATTTTGGTAATACTTTATTATAATACAGTCACATGTTTCTGCTTACTTCTATCAGCAGCTGCTTTCTTGCTATTATGGCGCCGTTGTATAATTACCTTAAAGACAAATTGGAGTAAGGCGTTAATATACTTGCTATCTGACTGCTCTCATAAAGTAAAATGATGACCTTTAAATTAGATGAACAAAACGAAGAGTTTAACAGCACTGTTTGGTAATATCTGCATTATTCATTCTAAAAATAATCTCCTGAGAGAGCTATCATTTGTATAATATATAACTTGGTCTAGAAAATATGAATTCAAGGTTACTCAACAGGCTTTAAACAAAGTGTTTGAGATTGTATAGAGCTACATGAGCACTGTCTTCTGTGGCAAAAACGCATTGGTACTTTAATGAATTCATGATTCTGAGCCATTCATATTCTTTTTCAGATTTATATTATTGAAAAAAGCTTTAAAGGCTAGCAATGATTTTACTAGAGTTTTAATACATCTTATGTAGATTATAACCCATCTCCAAGATAACAGCAAAACAGAGCAATTTTAAATATTTTAGACATGGACAGCACCAGAGAAATCAGCGTGTTGTTTACCAAGATTTAAAATGTCAAACTTGCAATACACAAGAATTTAGTCACATCTGGTGTCCAAAGGACATATGAGCATAAAGTTTATGGAGTTATCTGTGGTATTGTAATGTATTTCCTTTGTTTATCAATTTTCATCTTGACTGTTTTTTTTTTGGTGAATATTTGGATCAAATAGGGGAAAAAAGGAAAATATTCAGTGGTCAAATAAATTGACTGAAATAATTTGATTAATATGTATTTTCTTCCAAAGTAAATTAGAGAGCATCAGATATCATTCTTAGTATTCAGCAAAACTGACAAATGGTTCTTATTCTGCTCGGGCGGAGTGACATTACACATTTTAACTACACTGCTTATGAAAATATGTGTCAGCTTGAACATAATTTCTTAGGAGTGTGACGGTATTAAATATTGTCTTGCAGATGCTCACAAAATATGTACCCATTTTGCCATATGGGAGAGACAAATGAAAGTCTTCAAGGATCAACAAGAGAAAAACAAACCACCCATCTGCAGATGAAGCTAAGTGCCAAGTTGAGATAATATCTTCTTTTAAAGTGTCAGGAATGATAAGAGAGATTTAAAAAGTGATCTATGAATATACAGGGGCAAAAACAACAAAAAATAAATCTTGTTTTGAAACAAGTGGATAGAAAATCTATTTTTATATTTCAAAGCACAAATTAAGCTGTGATTCAAGACATACCATAGTGATTGTCTGTACCTTCATCTTAATAGAATTAGAAATAAAAAACCAAGATGATCACTAGTATATTATTTTTAGTATAAAAACTATTAAAAATCCAAATAAACATTACTTATTTCTTTGAAAACAACTGTAGGTTACAAAATAATAATAATGCAGAGATTCATGCAATCTTCTTTAATTGATGATCAATAATCATTTCTCTTCCCATCTCTTAAGTTGGCTTTCTTTGTTGTATTGTAATCTTAATAATTGGTGTCATTATGAACTGAGTTGGCCAATTTAATTCCCCCATTTCTTTTCTTACTTGTCACAATGAATTGTTTGCCAATTGCTAGAAATTCTACTTGATAACTGTTTCTTATTTTTTCTCTCACATCCACTTTCATTACTTCTATTTATGTCACATTATTCATAAACTCATATAGTTATTTGACTAAGAGTTTCTCAATATGTTTTCCCCCTTTTACCAGACCTTAGTTCAATCCATATTTGGGTATTTTTGTTTTGCTTTCTGTTCCTTGAAGCTTTTCATTGTTCTCCCTCATATGGTGGAAATGGATAAGTTAATAATAATCATTTTTTATGATTCACTGTATCATTTTTCTACATGAGTAGTGTCAGTATAAATATATCTGCATATATACAAGGATTTAAAGGATATGATATACACTGAAAATTTAAATTGCTGTGTTAAAATTCATGACTATTGAATTGTAAAATAATGAAAAATTAATATTGTGCTAATTTACATCCTTTACACTAATCTATGAGATACATTTGATTAATGTCTGCTACAACACCTGATGTTGTTAAACATCCTTAAGTCTTTGCTAACCAAAAGTGGATGAAAAATTTTTGTTTCATTTTATATTAAATTGCATTTCTTTGGTCACTATGGAGATGAAATCTCTCATTATAATCTTTAGCATTGTCCATACACCCAACTGTCATGTAACTGTAAAGCACACACTTATAAAAACACAGGAACACCACACACACAGATGCACAACTCATATGCATTCTTCAGTTATGTGATGGTTACTCATTTTCTATCATAACTTACACATTGCAGCCTATTCTAAGTTTTGTGGGGTTTTTCCTTATTCGTTCATATCTGATTTAATTATATATCTGTGTCCTCCCTACAACATTTTCTATTTCTACTATCAGAGTAATTAAGCATTCTGTATGTTAAATGGTCCTTTATTTGTTAGAGCTCCTCATCAGGAAACCATCAAATTCCAGGAAATTTATCTCACACACTAGTCTATACCCAATGTACATTAGGATGAATACAACAGGTTTTGAAGTGTTTATTTTTACTATTTTAAAACATAATTGTGCTTATTGTAGTAAATTTTGAAAATCTAGAGAAAAGAATTTCCACTTAGTATCAGTTACTTTGGTAGAAATCCTGTTTGGTTGTCTTTGATTTCAGGTTTTTAAAAAATACATGTGTGAATGTAGATATGAAAGAGAAATAGTACAGATTTATACATACAACTACACAATTTTGTCATATAGAATTTTTTTTTATTTTAAAGAGAATAAAACCAAGCGAATCAAAACAGAACAAAGCCAATTCAAACAAACCAGTTTAAGTGACACGGGACTTCAGAACAATTGGAAACTAACAATGGCTACCATAATGCTTTCTGCTGGCTTTAGAATAGCTGCAGATATCTTCAGACACAGTAAAAACCAAACCAAAAAGAACAGAATAGCACCAATAAAAACAAAGTGAATGCAATAAAGCACTTCAAAGCAAGACATAGTGAATCCAAAATGACTACCATAATATATCTTGCTATCTTCGAAAGAGCTGCCTATGCCATCAGATACAATAAAATCAAACAAAACAGAACAACACCCAACCCCCCAAAACAATGAAAATGATACAGAACTTCAAAACAAGACAATATGGAATCAACAATGGCCACCACCCTCAGAAGGAGATTCCCCATAATGCCACACTGCATATTGCACCCTCCGAATAGATGATCAGACCATTGGTTCAGGCCTGCAAAGTCAGTGAAACACTAAACACTACAAGCATTAATGTGTATTCCACCTCAATAGCCACACTGCAGCCTGTGTTTCTCTGGATCAGCTGGCTGCTTACGGTGCCAGGGTTAGGGGGTTCTTTTTGTTTCCCACCCATCTGCTGGAAGGGGCTGGCATTTGGCTCTCCCCCCAGCAGCCCATGCATGACACCAATTCACAGAGAGGGCCTGCTTCTTGGTGACTTCCTTGTCTTTCCCCACAGTTCATGAATTACGCTGACTCCTGTCACATAGACTATAGCAAAATTATGTATTTAAAGCACTATCAGTGTGTTTAGCAGAACAGAAAACATTTGATTCTCAAGTATGCTGAATGATTTCTGTTTGCCTCTAAATGTCTCACGAGAGCTGCCAGTGTGACCTATCCATTTACCACTACATTTATCCAATCTTGATCCAGTTCTCTGGGAAATTGATTCTATCATGACACAAATAATACATTTGAATCTCTGAATGTCTAAAATGCCTCTAGACTGAAGATGTGATCAATACAGTCAAGATAGGTCCCTGGCCCCATGAAACATCCATCTGGCTAAGGAAGGCTGATATTCAGAAAAAAAGTGAATTAAAATTAAAATTGAGGGCTGGCGGGAGAAAAGGGAGATGGGGAAGAGGAAGAGGAAAATAAAGTGGGATTCTTTGTTATATTAAATGAGCTATTGGTTACTTTTTCAGAGAGCAAAAAAGTGCTGTTGGCCTATTTTCTTAAGAAATTTTTGTTATGTTTAAAAATAGATGTTCCAATGATACACTAATGTTTCTATGGCAATAGTCTGCGCTACTCGCAGTATGCTAGAAAATCTTTTTGACACTGAAGCTTAGGGTGAAACAAAATGCCAATTTTTAAGTTAATCCAGCAGTGTTAAGTATTATTTATATGATATTGTCATGCTACAAAAGGAAATAAGAATTTTATTTCACCTCAAAATGGAATGTCTTAGGCAATTTTCAGCATTTATCACATTTTTTCACATATACTTCTTCCTGGTATGAAAATCTCATTTGCATGTCTACATTTCTTTCACAAATCATTTCACACCTACATTTTCATTTCAGCAAATTTATAGTAAGTACTAATTGCATATTTGGTTTCATGCTAAATACTAAAAATCAATGATCTTTAAGACCCAAGTTTAATCCAGAAACAAATTCTTTGTTTACTAGGAAAGAGATGTAGAGATTTAAAAACAAAATAAAAAATAGAAACAAAAACAGAAAAGGAAAATAAAACAAAAAAGCAAGAAAATAAAATAAAAAGGAAGGTATAATAGAGGAAATGAGGAAGAGAAGGAGAGAGGGAGAGACAATTAAGAAAAATCCCTTCTGAGAACCATGAAAGGAAGGGCTTTCAGGAATTCGTTGTGTGTGTAGATCCATTTGGAACCCATTCTATTTTGGTTCAATAAATCTGAGAGAGAATTAGTTTATTCTCCTATAAGTAAATAAAATATGACTCATAATCAGCAAGGCAACATAAAACAAAATGCAAATTCATGTAAAATAACAGTAGAAAATAGATGTGGACAAAGTTATTGCTGTTTTAGTTTTAAGGTTTAAGACAATATGCTAGATCAACAGTGGACTGGGAGGCGGGGGCGGCACTTTCCTAGCCAGTGCACTGCAGAAAAACTGTGGGCAGTGCAAGAGGCCCAGAGACCTCCACCACCCACCCGTCTGAAGGGGCCAGAAACATGACAAGACAGAGAAACAGCAAAAGGCCTCCAACTGCCAAACCAGGGAATGTGAGTTCAGTAGAGGTAAATACAGAGGAGGTTGAGGGCAGCAAACATGTAATATCAGACACAACCTCATTGGAAATAAAGAAATACTTCTGTGACCTCATCAAAGAATTTAAATCTAAAATTCTAACTCAGGTGGAGCAAGATATAAGATTAATAAAAGAAATCTTGAGTAATCCTCAAGTAGACACTAATGAAAGCATGGAGGAACCCAGAGAAAGGAGAGAAGCCTTTGATAAAGAATATAAACAAAACCTAGAATACATGAAACAGATCCAATGAGAATATCAGGAAATGAAAAACTCCACTGAAAGCTGGCAAAACCTTTTAACAGAAACTAAAGACAAACTTTCAAAGGCTGAAGATAGAATTGCAACATATGATTGTGAAAGGAAGGATCTCTTAAAAATAACAAGGAACCAGGAAGCAACAATACAAAGACTAGAAGATGACAAGAGGATTCATAACCTAAGAATAAAAAAATGTGAATGAAGATGCAGAAACAAATACAGATGAAATAAAAAGTATTCACAGAAATAATTAAGGAAAACTTCCCAAACATAGGTAACAGAAGTGAAGTTCAGATCATACAGAGTTCCAGCCAGCTACAACCCAAACAGATCTACACCCAGACATATAATAATCAGGATCCCAGAAATCCATCACAAGAACAGAATATTAAAAGTGGTCAGAGAAACGAAACAGATTACCTATAAAGGAAAACTCATCAAAATCACAGCAGACTTCTTGATGCAAACCTTCAAATCAAGAAGAGCTTGGAGCGAAATATACCAATCCCTGAAAGAAAATAACCTCCAACCCAGATTGATGTACCCTGCAAAACTGTCTCTCAAAATTAATGGAGAGACAAGATATTTCCATGACGAAGAGGAACTGGGGGAGTTTGTGACCACCAATCCAACCCTGCAAAGAATATTGAAAGACATTCTAGAGAGAGAGAAGAAAATCACCAGGATTCCAGGAACAATGGCAGAAAGGCCTCAAAGAAAGGGGCAGACAGTGGAATGAAGGAGAAAAGTAAACAAACAACAATGACAGAAAAATAGCATAGCAGAAATAAGACAGAGAAGATTGGTTATATCGCTGTGCTGTCTTGACTGATTTTATTTGAATCTGGTATGCTTGAGAGTATCAAGTAGAGGCGACTACTCTGAAGATGACAAGATTCAATAGGATAACCATTTTGGTTTGATTATTAACTGCCTTTGAAGTCCTATAATGTCTCTAATGTTTAGTTTTTATTAGTAGTGTAATGCAATGCTAAGTTTAATTATACTATGTTTGACAATAGACAATTTTATTGAAAATAACAAGAGACATCATAGTAACTACTGTGGATCACCTAGTATTGTGGTTTTATATGTCCTTTTCATTTCATGTTTCTCTAGGAATATGTATTGTTAACTTGTTTTGATTTGTTTCTCCCTCTAATACAGAAAGGCTAGGTTTACATGTAGAGACTTACACATAGAACTTACACATGTAGAGACTTACACTTAGAACTTCTAAGTAGTGTACGAGAATGGATTATAGTTATTGTAAAGAAAAAAAAGAGGAGGAGAAAGTATTCTAAAGGATATAACTGCATGTATGTTTGAGTGTGTGGGATTGATAACCATATTACTAATTTTTTGTTGGATAGATGAACAGAACTGGTTGCAGCCTCACTGTTTAAATGTCCACTTTGTAGGCTTTACTTTTGTAACTTTTACAACTACTTCTAAGGGAAAAATATGTAATTATCAACTAATGATTTCTTACTGGTTACTATTTTTGTTTTTTTTGTTTTGTTTTGTTTTTGAAATTTTGTATTATTTCTACCCTCTTTCTGTTTCAATTTTTTTCTTTAAATAAAAAAAGACAATATTGCTAAGAAAAATTACAGTCACGATTATTGTTTTGTACTTCAAATATCACTAAATTGATTGCACAAAAGAATAAATAACATACTTAATCATGACAAGGGAACACAAAGGGGTTTGGAAGTGAAATGTAATAATCAATAGTATGTCTAGACAGTGTTTTTAAAAATGGCCTTGCAAAAAAGCAGCATTTTGAAACACATCCCAAACATAATTATTTAGAATTTTGGAGAGAAGAACACAGGAATCTCTGTCTTGGTGAATTCTTGGTTCTTTTTTTGTCTCTCTTTCCATCAGTTTGAGAGATCTGGCCAGGACTGTGGATAACTGTGGAACTTGAGAAGAACAGTATTATGAAGACGGCAATCTAATATATAGCAAAGTGCCTTCTGTACCTTGTCTGGGAATTTGGTTTTATTATTTCAAAGTGGTATCCAACTTTTTTTCTTTGTTACTATTAGAAAAAAGATATGTATATGCTTTATAAATATGTCATTATTTAAATAAAATATAGTGAATATAGTTATTTGCACATTATTAGATTTCACATTACATGAAGAGATATGAACAGAAATAGATTATGTAAAGATAAAATGTATGATACAAATTTTAGGACACAATATTCATTTAAAATGAGGTTTACTATTACCCATAGTGAACATAAATAGTTTTTGAAACATGCTTTTATATTTTTGATTTATAAGATTTGTTTCTTATAAAGTACTATCAATGTTTCTACTTGAATTAAAGAAATCTTAAAATTGAAATTTCAGTTTATGAAAATTTTTATTACTGATCTGTAGTATTCATATTCTTGGTATTTTTGGTAATTGTTGTATTAAATAAGAATTAAATGTGTTAAGTTTATAAAATGTAAACTTTTAAGTCATGTAACTGGATGTGAGTAAATCGTGTGTTTAACAATATACTCAGAAATTAAAAATCCTTGTATTTGCTGAAGTTAACTCTTCTCTGGAATAGAACATTTTACCTTCTTCTGAAATATATCACTACCTCAGAAACCTATGGATTAGAGGATGCACACACACACACATGCATACACAAATGCACACACATATATGTAAAAATAAAATATAAAGTAGAAGCTATAAGCACTTCAGAGATGATTCTAACTTTACACACTGCCAAATATAATTGTATTATTCCTACTTTGAAAGCCATATCTTGGGCACCAGAATTTTCTAAGCACTTCATTTTATTATTTATGTATTTATTTTTGAGATGGTGTGTCACTGTGTAGTTGTCTGATCTCCAGTTTGCTACGTAGCCCAGGATGGCCTTGAACTCTCAGTGATCCTCTTTTCTCAGCTCCCAGGTGCTGGGATTACAGATGTGCACCACCATGCCAAGCCTTTTCTAAGGGCTTTAAAGAAAATAAAAATATACTTGCCTCATCCAATACCTGCTAGATAATAATCTCTGAGAATCCACTAAACTGAGAATGTGTATACCCTTAAAGTAACTAAACTGACTCTAAATTCACCCAAGGATTCCATGTAGACAAATGCTCCTTAGAAATTTGTGAGTTTGAATTCACGGAAGAAAGATGATTCAAACTATATAAACATTGAAATGCAGTGCAAACCACAGAATATACTATGCTACTGGTAGAATGACCTCTGATCTTTGTGCATTGATCTACCCTGTAATTAATGGAGCCCTAAATATTACCTTTAAGTGCTCTGACAGTGACTCCCTTCTCAATCATGCTGATTTACAGATAAACTATAAATCTGACATCAATAGACATACTCCTTTCATCCAAAATTCTGATTGCTATGAAGTTTAAATTAAGGTAATCTGAAGGTGCTAAAATCTTGCTTTAGTGTCAACCCTCTGAGTTTTCTCTCCTCTTTCTCCCTCCTCCTTTACATCTCCATCCTCCTTTACATCAGCATAAAACCTAGTTTCCAGATTTATTAAGACTCCCCTATGCATCCCACTCATTTTTTTATGTTAGACTAGAAAGTGCTTATGTCTTACTGGCTTGCATAGTGAACTTATTTGCAGCTGACATTGGCTGCCAGTTTTATGATAATTTTAATGAAATGCTCTCCAGTTCCTCCATATATAAAGGATGCTTAAAGTGCAAGATAATGCTCAACAATTGAAAGGATATAACCAACCGGGGAGAAATGATGGAGTAATAGCAATCTGAATTGTTGCAATGTGACCGCTCACTTTCAACAGCCTTATTCACTCCCTTTTATGTTCCCGATAAACTGTCTTACATAGCAGTGAATAAGTAATAATGGACCGTATCCCAGCTGTGAGGTATTTTGTGGTTAGTAAAATAAGGAGTAACAAGTAACCTCTTAACCTCAAATAACAGTGTTTATGACAAGTGATACTTTAGTAATATGCAGTGAATAACTCCATGCAAAAACATAAAATGATAGCTATGTGACTCAAGTTTTTACATGTAATTGGATCAATGTTCTAAAGTTCTGGCACTGGATTTTAATAAAATATAGAATTCATCCTCATTATTTCACTTAAGATATTAGGTGAATTAACTTTACCAAATCTGCTTATTTCCATCATTTAAATAGGGGAATCGATGCTTTTTTTGTATATAAGTCATTTAAAAGTTGCATGTAGGCAACATCTGGTGATTGCCTCCTCTCCACGCTGGTTCATTTCTTCAGTCTTTAAAGCTCCACAGCACAATTGCATAGCTTTCCCTTCCTCCTTCCACACAGCCTCCTTAGCGGAAAAACTCGTCCTCAGGTTTAAACACTGCTTGCATTCTGGGGCTTACAAGGTTCACATCTCCAGTTCAGACATTTGTCTTAGCAGAACTCCAACTCTACTCATTAAACAACAGCATTTTCCCTTTCAGCTCCCTTACGTCTCTGATTAGCATCTTCAGTGTCACACATTGAAAAGTGAGTTTATCTACCATCAGCAAATCAGATAAACGCTCTTCTCTTTCAACTTACATTCAGCACAGCAGCAAGCTTTGACATCTCAACTTTGAAACTGTGCGTGAGTCTCAGAAATCTTCACCTCTTTGCTGTTATCCTCTTGTTCTAAAGCCTTTTTTATCACTTGCCTGAACTGGTACATAGCATTGTAAAATGGAGTTTCTGTTTCTATCCTTACTGTACTGTAGTCTGCTCAATGTTTAGCTCTCAGATTAATTCTTTTAAAATATGACAGATAACGACATGTACCCATTTCTCTTATTCTGCAGAACGTGACCCGTACACGTGCTCCGGCTTGGACGCTGGTGCTCTAACACCGCCTCCCCTGCGCCTACCCTTTCCTTACTCGTTTGTTATTAAGTTCATCAAGCTCCCATTTCAAGTCTTTCGGCATTTCTGAGCTCTGTCACGATTTGGGCAGGTGGCTTCTGGAGTGCTTGAAAGGTCTGTGGCCAGTTTTGTTCTCTCATTCTCCGATTTTTTCATAAAGTAACAAAATGTTTTCAGCGGCAATAAATGGTAAACCTTAGCATGTCGTAGACAAGCTTGTGGTTTTTTTTAATGCAATATATATTGGCAAAGCAAAATTCAGGTCCAAATTGAAGAACAGTGTGGAAGGGGTTTTACAAGGTCATGGACATGTGCAGGTGTGATTTGCTGGCGGTATTACTGTAAGAATTTTATTAACATCTTGTTGGTGCTGCACCCAAGCCACTGCAAACTTAGTAACTTAACACCTGCTGATTATGTCAGAGCTGTTAAGATCCAATATCAACTTCACGAAGCTAACATCAGATATCTGAGGCCTGTGTTTCTTCTGAAGGAAGCAGCTGTTTCCAGGAGGACACTGTGCTGGCCTTTGGCAGCTTCCAGCGTCTTCCTGCATTCACAGCAGCCTCTTCTTTCATCTGAAACGCTCTGCGTGCCAGTCCCTGCTCACACTGACCCTTTCTCCCCCGTCTTACAAGGACCGTTATTATCCGGCCCTTCCAGATAGCCAGGATTTTTATTTTACCTCAGGATTCTTGACTGAATCACATTTAGTCCCATTTATCATTTAATTATCACATTCACAAGTTCTCGATTGGGGACTTCTTACCACATACCGCATTTTCAGGGCTTGGAAAGAAAATGTGACACACAATGAATGTTCCTTAGATGCTTATGGTAGTAGACTTCTTTCAGGATCTTTGAATGTTTGTATGTGGTAAGACACAGGAAAAATCTGGTATTTGGTTTTGTGTCTGAATTTATATTATAGGAATATAAAAGAATTGCAGCCCTTTCATTCTGTTAACTAATGTGTTATTCTAAGTATTTAATTTGTGTTAACTCATTTGATAACCACCACTGCAAAGGAGAGCTTCAATTATTAGATTGTGTTTTCTAAGAACTGTTATTAAAATGTTAAATGAATTGTGCTTATACAAGTTATTAATTTTAAGATATTTTAAAATGGTGAAAAATTCCTTGGCTGTGATTATTTAATTTATCTGTTCTATTAATGGCTTTGATTATGTAGTCTAATGCTAGTAGATTTAAGAAATGCTAGAAGAAGCTTGGCTGCTTCTCTTTAAAAAATAAACTGCTATGATTTCACTGTCTAGTTTTTCTTAAATTAAGTACTTAAAGTGATTTTATTTTTAAGTCACTGTTTTTACAGACAAGCTTTTAAGATTCAGAAAAAGATTTGGGGCTTTATTCCACCTCAAATATGTTATATATTATTTATCAGATATGCAATGATTATGTGTATATATGACATAATTTAGAATAGCAATATGAGTTAATAACATGATTTTAAAATAGTAACTAATTAGGAGGAATAATTCAATGATAATCTAAAAGTTAACATTTTTGTTTTAAATGGATCTTATATGTTAACTTTATAACTTTTGAGTAAAGCATTACTAATTAGAAACAATTTGTTCTAAATATTTTTAAAAGAATTAAAAATATAATACACAATAGTAATCTTAGTATTTTTGTTCAAGCAATAAGGATTAGGACATTTACATGTCTTTAATAAAATTTACAACAAATCTTTAGATTTTTTTATTTTAAAGAGGGTAAAAACTAAACACAACAAAACAGAACAAAACAGAACACAAAAAAAGCAATGTAAGAGACATAAATTTCAAAGCAAGACCATCAGAGATTTTTACTGTCTATCATATTGTCTCTTGTTTTCTTCCAAATAGTTGTTCATATCTTCACATACAGAGAATTCACATGAAATAACATAGTACTAGAACTGATGTTTATAGGATGAGGAAGGCGTTTTAGGTCTTCAAAACCAGACAATAGAGAAGTCAACAATGGCTGTCATAGTGTCTCTCATTCTCTTCAAAATAGCTGTCCATACTTTCATGTATGCTGAAATTAAACAAAACAAAACAGGCTAAAATCACTCTGAACAAAGAATAATAGTATTACTGGGTTTCACATCATGACACTACGGAATCAGCACTGGGTACTGTAGTGTCTCTTTTTCTTCAAAGTAGTTGTTCATTTCATTGTGCATTACATAATCAGTTCTCATAAACTGTTTATAGGTTTTACACATGCATGAGTCTTTACATGTATTTCTATCCTTTCTGTATTAGAGGGAAAAACAAAACATAGCAAGACAAAACAAAACAAATTCCTATAAAAATATGAAATGAAAAAGTCATATAAAACCACAGTACAAAGTGAACTACAATGGTTACTATGTTGTTTCTTGTTATCTTCTATAGAATTGTCCATATCATCAAGCATAATTGAATATAGCAGCACATAACAATATTAATAAAAATAAAACATTGTAGACAGTGTAAAACTTCAAAAGCAGGAAATAATCAAACCAGAGTGGGTATCCTAGTGAATCTTATCATCTTCAGTGTAGTTGCCCATACTCTCAGACATGATATTATCAATCATAACAGCTTTGAATAAAATCTGTCAATACAAAACAGTGATCTGACAAACCAGATTCAATTAAGATCAGTCATGTTAAAACAGTGTAAGTTATGCAGGGCTTCAGATTAAGTTAGTAGGAAATTAAAGATGATTACTGTACAATATCTGGCTATTTTTGGGATAGCTGTCTGTGCCCTTAAATCTAGTACAAGTAGACAAACCAGGACAGAATATAATCCATCTAAATAAAGTGAAGTGAGTAATGTGGGTTTTAAATCCTGATACACCATTAACAATATCCTCTGTCTTCTTCTTCTTCTTTTTTTTCTGACTATTCCTCCCCTTTCACTCCCAAAGGGTGCTGCACATTTTGGGGCCCACCAGCTCCCTCAGTTTTTAGGTTGGGTGGGGCAACCTGCTGTTTACCTAAGTGGTTTCAAACCTCACTCCTGGACTTGATCTCAACTTGTATTGCTTTACCTACAAAAGCCTCAAGGTTTTCCTTCCTTATAGCTGAGTAGTTTTCTACTGCTCCGAAGTATCCTGTCTTTCCAATCTACCTACAGGGGTTGGTCGAGTTGCCCCTGTTTCTCTCTGGTTCCCTGTCACATAGAGCATTGTTTTCTCATGTTTGATTTTCAGTCCATAATCTCTCTTTCAGGTTGGTTATATTTCCTATACAGAGCATCTCAGTAGACCCTATCTCCTGTTCTACTCTGCCTGTGTTTCTTTTTTCTTTTTCTTTTTTAGTGTATCAAGGCCATCTATATTAGAGATTATAACCAACTTTCTCCACCTCATTCTGCTATGCTAGTTTTCTGTCATTGTTTGTCTACTTTTCTCCTTCATTCTAGTGTCTGCTGCATTCATTGAGGCCTCTCTGCCACTGTTCCTGAAATTCTAGTATTTTTTTCTCTCTCTCTAGAATGTCCTTCAGTATTCTCTGTAGGGTTGGATTAGTGGTCACAAATTCCCCCAGTTCCTCTTTGTTATGGAAGCATCTAGTTTCTCCATTAATTTCTAGAGACAGTTTTGCAGGGTACATCAATCTGGGTTGGAGGTTATTTTCTTTCAGGGCTTGGAATACTTTGCTCCAAGCTCTTCTTGATTTGATGATCTGTGTCAAGAAGTCTGCCATGATTTTGATGGGTTTTCCTTTATAGATAATCTGTTCTTTTTTCTCTGACAGCTTTTAATATTCTGTTCTTATATTGAATTTCTGGTTTCTTGATTATTATATGTCTTGGTGTAGCTCTATTTGGTTGTAGGTGGCTGGAGTTCTGTATGTCTCATACATCTGAATATCATTTTCTTTTCCTATGCTTGGGAAGTTTTCCTTAATTATTTCCAAGAATAGCCTTTTTATTTCCTTTGTATTTACTCCTGCTTCTTTACCACATTTCTTATTAAGTTATAGATCCTCTTGTCGTCTTCTAGCCTTTGTATTTGTTACTATTTCCTTGTTATTTTTAAGAGATCTTTCCTTTCATGATCACACATTGCAAACTTGTCTTCAAATTTTGGTAGTCTATACTTAATTTCTTTCAAGCAGTTTTGCCAACTTTCAATGGAGTTTTTAATTTCCTGGTAATCTCTTTGAATCTGCTTCATATATTCTAGGTTTTCTTTATATTCTTTATCAAACATTTCTCTCCTTTTTTTTGTTCCTCTATTCTTCCATCTGTGTCTTCTTGAGAGGTGCTTAGAATTTCTTTTATTAATCTCTTATATCCTGCTTTACCTGATTTAATATTTCAGTTTGAGCTCATCTATGGGGTCCCAAAGATATCTCTTAATGTCCATTGAAGCCATGCCTGCTGTTGCATGTTTGCCGCCCTCAGTCTCTTTTGTTTTTCTCTCTCCTGGATCAGTACTCTCAGGGTTTTGCTGGGGGCTTTTTTTTTCCTTTCTCTTGTCATGTTTTTGGTTTCTTCCATACAGATGTACAGTGGAGGTCCCAGCCCCTTTCCTTGTTGGTTACGGTTCTTCTGAAGCACACTGGTGAGGGATTTCTGCCCTCTCCACTTTGCTCTTGGTCATTGAGGGGCAAGCAGGGGAGGCATAAGCTGGCCCCTCCTCACTGGGCCAGTCAACCTTTGGGGGCCTTCACCACGTTAGTGTGTGCTGCACATAGGGAATTGGTTTTGGATGACTTATTGGATCCTGGCCAGGGGAGTGACCCAGGCCAAGCAGATCCCACCAATCTGCTCTGGGAAGGAAGCAACCAACTGAAGTCACTGTCATTCCTAATTCAGGCCCATCCTGCCTGATTCCAACATGTGATCCATTTGGTTGCTTTTTTCCTGTGGGGGAATCTTATTCCCAGCACTCACTGCAGGTTAATGCAGGTCCCTCGCTGACTTCGTTCTCTTTTGGGCCCACTGACCTCCATCTTCAGCAAGAATGACTAGTCTCAGTGGCAGGATTTTGGGTGGCTCCAGCAGGACGCAGTGGCATGAATTCAGGTGGCTCCAGCAAGAGCCCTGTGGCAGCTAATCTTAGCTTCTCTAATGGTAGCCCTGGGAATGCGTGTTTGACCAGCTCTTTTGCCTTTAGTTTCTTCCTGGGTGGAGAGGATCCATCTCCCTCTGTCTGGACCTCTCCAGGATGTTTTATTCCGGCATGAGTTGTCTCTCTCAGCGAGGCTCTGTACCCTGCTGCTTATCAATCTGCCATCTTTTCCAAGTCCCAACAAATCTTTAAAAAAGGATTTTAAATTTGTCAAAATAATTTCTTGTACTCTCTACTGTCTTCTTAAGAGTTAATGTTTAGGAAAATTATATCTTAGAAAGTTCATATTTATGCAAGAAACTAAATTATATTTTATACTTCTGTATACATGAATTATGATTGTGCAGATTTACTTATTTTAAAAACTGTAATTGCCCTAGTGTAATGAAACAGTCATGATTGTTGTCCTGATATGCTATAAAAGTTACTAAATTATTTTGTTTAATTAATACTTTATGTGTTTCTGATAGCCATATAACTGGAAGAAACCATGTTTCTTTTGGTGAATAGGACAGTCTTGCTGAAAAATATGTGTTCATAGTCAAGTAGACATTATTTTGTGCACTGTATGAAAAGCTATTTAGAGTTCTTTATGTATACAGTTAGCAAGAAATCCTAGTGTTGTTACTGCACTGTGAAAACTGGTCTTGGCATTAGTGAACTGTGTGCTTTCTGCCAATAATAATTCCCATTGGTTTATAAAAAGAGGGTACTCTTTATGTATTTGCTTGATATACCTTTCTAGAAGAACAATGCTTGCTTCACAGAAATAGTGGCTTTCTTTAATTAGCTTAGTCATAATATTTCTTAGTTCAGCTCTACTGTGAGAGTGAATTTACTTTTTTTTTCATACTGACTAGCTTTAAGCCTGCTTTAAAGTTTGTAACTATTTGTTAAAAATTTAATTTTTTAGTGTGCTGAATACAAGACATACAAGATTAGACTTGACAATGGAATCTAGGTAATTTCAGTCTAAGAGCTGCTCTTTCTAAAACTGTGGTCTTGTTTAAAATTTAAAAGAAGGGTTTATGACACTGATTCTAACCATCTGTCTCATCCCTTCCAGTGTGGAGCTTGTACCAGTTGACCATCACTGGGAAAAGCATCCTGGACACCACAGGACAAGGCTGCAGATGGTTTACTGGCAGTGCCTTCAGTACAAAAAAAGTTCAGTGGTGAGGCTGGGTAGGGAGTTGTGAGTATCAGAGTCACCTGTGTGTCAACCCTGCCAAGCAAGTATAGCTGCACAGGCTATGAAAGATGGTTCTTATGCATAATTATCATTAAGTAAAAAACAATCCCCCCTAGCAGATGGAAGGGTAGACATCTTCCGATGGTATTTGACTTCACTAT
Organism: Hydrochoerus hydrochaeris; assembly: GCA_004027455.1. NCBI lineage: Eukaryota > Metazoa > Chordata > Mammalia > Rodentia > Hydrochaeridae > Hydrochoerus > Hydrochoerus hydrochaeris. The sequence continues at coordinate 31,071 of PVLA01000446.1, read as the reverse complement.
TGGTAGTGATATTTCTGACGCTCCAACACCTGCCTTCCCTTTACCTGTGTTCCAGCTAACTTTGGTGGAATTAGGTGCCAACCTGACATGAGACAGCCTGACTATGTGGCACCTGGTGGTCTTTATGACAGAGCTGACATAAGCAAGTGGGGCTATAACAGGCACTGTAAAATAGAACTTTAAAAGTTAGGTTTTTTCCTTGTAAAGTGAAGTGTTTTCCTCAAATTCCTCCTGCTGAGCATATAACCAACACCTCAAAGCCCAGGTTCCTTTGCAGAGGAAACAGGTAATGAGCTGAAGATAGCTGGAAACGGTAGAGCAAGTGTGGAAATCTACCTGTCTCTCTGTGTTCCCACTTCACTCTCTTCCTTACTGTAAAAGACGCTTACTCATCTGTACAAGATTAGAAGATGATTTGAGGGGAAAGGGACCCCTTTATGTTCTCAGAACTAGCTTTAAATAAATCTTTTTCATTTTCATGAAAATATATGGTTTCTTTGATTTAGCCAGCAAAGACCAAACAAACCTCAGTGTATGAATCTAAGCAGCCTTTACATTTTTATCTCTGGGGCAGTTGTTTTGCTTAGAGATATGCTGATGCATGCATTTGTAAAATGGTGTTCTCAATATCTGACAGCTTTTGAAGTGCAAAAGACAGAGATGAAATCTTTTGGCTGTTTGCTTCATAACTGGCTACCTTAGTCAATAAGCAATAGTTTTCTGAAAAGGAAGGCACTTTGCTGGAAAAGAAAGGGGAGAAGTAACAGCTAGTGAGGGATATTGAAAAGATGTCTTTTGTATGGCATCCACTGGATTCAGATATATATTTTAGGAGAAATAATATTAAAATGTAGATTCTTGGAGATTGGAAAGGTACCAAGCCTGGAGTGAAGGAAAGGCAGAGAGCAGTGAAGGGATTAAAAATAATCAAGATGTGCTGCTCTTTGCATGCATCAATTCCTCAAAATGACACCAGTATGCTGTATTACAGGCACTCACAAACTAATTTTAAGAAAAGAAATATTTGAAGTAGAGAAAACAGTGTGGGATGATTCACAGAGGGATACTCAGTGTCTTTATGAGGTATGATGAGTACTTTTGGCTGAGTAAAAGAAATTAAGGCAAGAATCTCAGTTGTATAAATTATGGGAGAATTTGATGAGACAAGACATCTGCTCACTTCAGGAAACAGTGGGAAGGCGAACCACAGCAACAATCTGATTAAATTACTCTTCAGATTACGATCTGACAGTGTCATGAAGCTTCACCCAAAAACTCATTGTGTGCACTAAGAAAACATTTTTATAGTTACATATATATAATATATATATAAATGTATACATCACATGAGTTTAAGTGAATAAGGTGAAAAAGTGAGGAAGAATCAGAGAAGAAACAAGTCATTGGAAAAGTGTATGATTTTCAGCTTTATGAATTTCTACCTATGAGACTAAAATAAAAAATGCATGAATTTTTGCCTTCTTTTTTTAAGTTTTAAAATGAAAAAAGAACAAAAATGGTACAGAATTTCAAAACAACATAATAAGAGATTAACAATGGTTAATGTATTATATATTGTTATTTTCAAAGTAGTTGCTCAGACTATAAGATATTTTAAGCTAATATCATTTATAGAATTTTTTAAAAGTTTTTTTCCTATTAATTGAAAATATTTGTCAAAAACTGTATTGCTTATACCATTAGTTATTGAAAATTCACAAATAAAAAAGCATAGACCATTAATTGAAAGAGAAAAAGAACATAAACAATTTTTTTTTGTTTTTAAAACACATAAAATAAAATATGACATAACCAATCATGTCTTTAATAATAGTAGAGGTGCCAAGAAAAAGAGCTATTTTCTCACAAAAAAGAGTGAGTTATTAACTATACAAAATTATACAACATGCAGTAAAAAATATCATGAAAACATGCAAATATGAGCTTACAAAAGGGGAAGAGGCCAGAATTAAAAATATGAATTGAGATAGTCTGTATTCAAGATACGTTAAATGTTGTGGCACACAGCTCCATATTTTTGTGGCTTCAAATAATAGCCATGTTTTTCATTTTTGTGGTCACGTTCAATCTTGGAAGTTGAGTATGAGAAGAAAGAGTGGTGAATATGCTTAAAGAGGGATGTGTTTTTACACTCACAAGGAATCTAGGTTTCTTTAACCTAGCAGTCTCATTCTCTTCCAAGCCATGAAACTCTACACTGGATAAAGTACATGCAGCCAAGGTGAAAAAAGCCTGTGCAATGTGTAACTGCACCTTTTAGGAGAGTAAGCTCAGAAGTTATATACATCACTTCTCACATTAGCCCATGAATCAGATTGAGTTTAAGAGTAAACTGGGAAATGTGTGCTTGCTGTGTACCTCCAATAAAATAGAAATAAATTACCTGGTGAAGACATAATAAAGTTTGTCTTCAGGTAGCATTTGGAAAGATTAAAATTTGATAGCAGCATGGAGAAAAGTCACTACCACAGGACTAACTGTAGAAGATACATGATGGCAGAGTCCTGCAGACAATCCTTCAATTCAGAGAATGAACAACCAGCAAGATGGAAGACAACCATGACTTCCACTAAGAAATAAAACTTGGAGGAAATTTTAAAATTGGATGAAAATATAGATAACTTGTTGAATGATATAGCAGCAAAATGACATAGATTAAAAGTATATGTGTACATTGGGTTGATAATAAGAAATACTTTGGTGAATTTTAACAATCATTTTATATGTAGAAATGACATTGCATAGTAAGCTACCTTTCCTTCATTCCTATACAGATTATTGATTCCTTATTGGAATAATAAATATAAAGTGCAAGAATTCTTAATTCAAATTCAGATATTGTTGAAATGGTAATCTGACGGTGTTTCTACTCATCTCTATAATTTAGCCTTACATATGTATGGAATCAGGATAATGTCACACTCCTTTCTTAACACACAAAAAAATAATGATTTTGACCAGATTTTCCAAATAGGAACTGGAAGCAAGAAGTTTTACTCCACTTTTTGCAAAGCAATGAAAATTTGATAATTGATTGGAACATTTGTTTCCTGTCCTCCTCATCTTTCTTTAGTAGTAAATTATCAAAAACATAACTGAATGAAATGATGGAAATGGTTTTGATTGTGTAGCTGTGTAACGTGTAATGTTTATGCAGTTTTAGAGCCACTTCCTTTTTTATCCTTCTTACAGTTTGGCATGGCTAACCCAATTCATTGTTTTTGTGCCAAAAATTTGAAGACTACATTCTATAACATAGTTTTTATAAGGGTAAAGTACAGAAGGAAGAAAAAAATTAGAAATTAGTGGTTGAACAACATAATTTAAGAAAATATGTAAACATAAAAAGCTTATATATATCTGAAAGAGGACACATAAATAATCTACAGGGAAAAACAGGAGAAATCTGATGAGTATAAATACTTGTTGGATGCTCTATTCCATTTCATTTCAAATAAAATATTTTCTTTGATTTGTTGAGATTTGTTTAGGTCTTTCTCATTGAAGTTTTCTTCTTTCAATACATGATCATGAAAATTATATTAATTCGTGACATTCCACTACCACATCAGCCTTGATACACTAATAAAAAGTAGTTTTATTGAAGTCTTTCTCATAATTTTTGGAAACTCATTTGATGACTTTCAGGTATAACCCAACAAACTAATTTGAGAACTGTGATGTTTCCCAATAATGACTATATTTTTATTCAAATAATGATATATTGCCAATGTATTCTCTTTCATTAGTATATTAAAATATAACATTAGGTACTCTTTGTTTCACAAATTAGCTCTGTTTTTCTTGGTCAATTATGAATATTCAATACTTTTCAATAAAATTTTTGCACCATAATATAATTACACTATTATGAAATTGGCTGAAATTTTTATAATTTTATACTTGCTGAAAATCTAAGTTTTAAGGAATTTTGGCATACTGGTTTTTCTTATAGAACCAATATAAGAATACATCTCAAAATATTGGAGAAAGGCAGAAAAGATTTATATGTAAAAATAAACTTTGCCAAGTTTTTTATGTGAACATTTGGAAATAACCAGTGCAATGTGCTTAGGCTCACTATGGCATATTAAGATTACATTGACAAGTTTTTATAGCCTGAAATATGCGTAGGAAAAATTACAAGATTAAAAAGAGACCATAAAGATGACCTATACTTTATGATATTGTTATGTTGCAAGATACCAAAAAGGAGTTGAGGAAACACATCAAAATGTATATTCTTGGAATCAGAATAATGTCACACTCCTTTCTTAACACACAAAAAAATAATGACTTTGATGAGATTTTCCAAATAGGAACTGGAAGTAAGAAGTTTTACCCCACTTGTGCAAATAAGTAGTTCTTATGCATATTTAAGTTAACATAAAATCTATCCATTTGATTTATATCTCTTAGATTGTTGCAAAAGTTCAAGGAATATTATATAAAATTGAGGGACCACTAGGGAAAAAAACAAATATGAAAAAGAAAAACTCTACCAGGTAACAAAGTTATTTCCCCAGTTGATGATACAAATGTGAATTGAACTTTCCAACTTCCACATGATTGAACAAACAGCATCATAGACCCTCTAGGCAACAGAAGGTGATGGAGAGGTCACCAGCTTTGTTCTCTGCTTGATATAAACTGTCCCTGGAAAAAATGAAAAAAAAAATCCCATTCTTTTTTACTGCAATTCCCTGCAGAATGCATGGCTGTATCTTCTCACTTTAACTAAGCTGTTTCAATTTTTCAAAACTCTGTTTAGGGAAACATCTTTCTAAACACACAGGGAAAAAATCCAAATAACTAATTTCTTGGAGATATAAATTTTCTAGTCATCACTGGCTTCTCAAATATTATATTAAAAAGGAATTATGAGAAGTAATATGATGAAGATTAAAGCTATCAGGATTAACTAGACATGACTTTAAAATATAATTCTGTGAGTCATATAGCCTATCAAAATTACTTAATGTTTGAAGGCTTACATTTATCATCTAAAATCTGAAGAAATACAGAAGCCTAACCTCATACTGTTGTTTGAAAATGAAAGAGCTAATGTAAAAAAAAAACCAGATTCTGCAACATAGTAAATGCTCCATAACTGTTGGTTTTGATTATCTTCATTTGAATATACTTTATTGCTGAATATGTGCTGTGAGTTGCATCTAAGAATATTTGTAAAGATTTATGTCTTAAATTTTTCTTATATTTTCTCATAATTTTTCAAATTTCATAAAATGTGTTACTGTACACATTTATATATCAGTTTCTGATATACATGTACTATTATATACAAAATGATTCTTTTGAAACTGCATTAATGAAAAGTACATTGGAATTTTTAAATATTTAAAATTTAAATATTTAAAATATACAGCACTTAATCTGTATGTTGATTGAATTCTATCTATGGCATAACAAAACATTTTGTGCATATACAATTCAAAACACCATCTTAAGAGCTGTATTACTTTTTATAAGTGTTACTATGTTAACAGAGTGACTGAGGAGTACCTGCATCTAACAAATGAAAGGAATGAAAGCTTTTGTCTCACTGTTCAAATACATGGTAGCACCGGGTGTGGTGGTGCATGCTTGTAATCCTGATACTTGGGAGACTGAGGCAGGAGGATCACTGTGAGATTGAGGCCAACTTTGGACCATGGATGTAGAATAAATCAAGATGGTGCACATGGTGGAGAAACTGCTCACCTGGTATGATGACCAGCAGCAGAAGACAAGGAGAAAGAGAGAGGGAAGGACAAGGAGACAGCAAAGGACGGGGAGAGATGGACATGGAGAAGGAGATGAGAGAGAGATGGAGAGGGAGAGGAAGAGGGAAAGAGCCAGGGAAACCCAAGGCTCCAGTACCTGCTTCAGGGCATAAGCCAATGAACTAGCTATTTTTGTAATAGCTCTTCCTCCTAAATATGATACAGCTCACAGCAGCACCATAGGTTGAAACAAAACCCTGGACATATGGTCTTCGGGGGCATTCAAGTTGTAAACTATAACAATTGTTAACATGTTTTAAATTCCATCACTTATATTTTTATTAATAACACAATTGATTTTCCCATTGAGCTAACCTACTTATCATAAATATTTGCTCTTAAACTTTTATTCTGACACAGCTACAACTATATTTATAAAGCATGTAAGAAAAATGAAAAATTGGTCATACTGCATGTTTCTTTCTTTTATGAATTTGAAATGATTAAATGTAATCCTCAAAATGCTTAATCTCCTTAAGGCTTGCAAATGTAATCAATACTTTATTGAGAATCCAGTATTTTGACTTTAGGAAATACCAAAAATTAAGCAAGCCCTTTTTCTTGTTGAGTAAAGAATACTTTTCCTTGTAATGCTTATTTCAATCAGAGATCTGTGATTGATTAACTCAGCTCCTGTAACAGCCTGGACAGACATACGGCCTCAGCTATGACCTATTGTATGGTTTGTTTTCTCACATATTATATTCTTTAACTGGTGGAAAATATCAGACATCTTATTTAGGATATGTTAATACTATATTAAACTACAAGTATTTGCTTTGCCTAGCTGTTCTAACTGGCTTTCTGGGACACTGGGTTTACCAGTGTTTTATTTTAAGTGTGTTTACCAGCATTTTTTTGTCTTTATATCAGACAGGAAAAACAGAATTACCTAAAGATAGTTGAAATATCTTGATAATTTTTATAAGTGATCTATTTTACTTGCCTAAATATGTTCTCTAACATATATGTATGTATATACATATGTATTTCCCAAATTTCATAAATAACAAAGTCAAATTTCTCAAGAAGACTTTACGTAAATAAATATTATAATTAAATGTTTATATAATGCTATTTGTACAGAGAACTGCCTCATTTCAGCAGAGTACAGTAAAAATGCATGCTTTTTCCAGCAGTGAATGCTCACTCAGCACCCAGTTGCCAGTGGTTAGGAGCACCACGCTGCAGCCAGCCGATCGATCCATCACAGCGCAGACTCAGGATGAGCAACAGCGTGGTGTGGCGAGTGGATCTGCAGCTGGAGATTAATAATGACGAGTAGAAAGGGCAATGAAAACTGACTGCTGCTCTCCCTCCAATAGCTATGTCAGTTTTCATAATGCTAAGAAATTAACCAGACACATTTGTTTTTCTGAACGGAAACTTGAACTTTGCGATCTGAAACGCCACTGGATTTCCTTTCCACTGAGCACATCAAAAATCATTAAGTGAAGACAGAATGATAGACAATGAAATATCCCAGCATAAGAGAAAGAAAAGGCATTAAAAATTCTGAAATCTAATTAGTGATATATCCTAGAGAAAATAATTGTGTAATGGTAAAATTTTATATTTATTCATTCAAGAAATTTGATAATCAGACATAATGGATAAAAATATAAAGACAAAGTAGATTAAAACCTCCATATTCAAATACAAATATATATAAGAAATAATTTTAAAAATTACAAGAATTCTTTATAAATAATGTTTTCTAGTTTTCTATGGTAGCTCAATAAATGCTGTTACCCGTTAGTACATAATTTTGTTTATCTACAATGCCTGGGTGCTAACTTTATTCTTCACTCCCTGAAAATCAGGTTGCAATTTAAGCTGTCTTCTTCTTAGAACAGGGAAAATAAATGCAGGATGAGAATCTTTAGTTATTGCTGTACAATAAGAACACAGGCATGTGTGCAAACTATTATTCTGTAAAAATTATATGAAAGAACAATTCTTGGAAAAGCCATGAATCTATTAAAAAATGTGTTCTGAGTGGCCATATAAAATTCAGTTTCAAGTGTTTGTAGAATTACTGATTACAAACATAATCAAACTATACAGTTACCCCACTGTAATCATACTTATATGAGAGTAAAATGAGTGGTTCTATGTTTGATTGGGTGCACTGGGTTGAAACTCACTGAATTCATGCCGCATTCAGGCTGTAAAATAATGCTGAGGAGAGTTTAAAAATTGAGACTGAATGTACTAAAACTATGGGATAATATTTCTCCAATTGTTGACTCCATATAAAATATGTGATATCTTCAAGCTTTAAAGTTTTATTCTGTTGAAATTTTATTATGTTGTTACTTTTGCCTGGATTTCATTTGGCACTCATTTCTCTTCAAACAGACTCATAAATTCGCTGTTTCTACTTCTGTGTATGTGAGTATCTCTCTCTCCTCTCTGTCTCTGTATGTCTTTCTCTGTGTCTCTCTTTCCTTTCTACACACACACACACAGAGAGAGAGAGAGAGAGAGAGAGACAGAGAGAGACAGAGAGACAGAGAGAGAGAGACAGAGAGAGAGAGACAGAGAGAGAGAGAGAGAGAAAGCATGTATTAGCAAGAGATTATAAGAGCATAATGTGATCAAAGGGTGTGAGATTACCCATACTGAAAGAAAAGGCTTCACAGTAAAGTTTCTTTCTATAAAAATGGTTACTATAGACAAGTGCTGATTTAATTTTCATGAAATCTGTACTAAGTTATCAGAGACAACAATTCCATTGAAAAAGCAAAGTTGTCTTAGGAGGTATAAAATGATCATTAGGTTTTGCTTCATTGGAATGTACTCACAGCTCTGGGATGAAGATACGAATTACTTGGTAAGTCGCTGATATTAGTGGCTCAAGTGGAATAATAGTGTATGTGCTGCTGAAGCGAGCACTCCAGTAGAATAGTAGAGTTTGGAGTCATTTCATTTTGTGTCCATGTCATTCAAAAATTTATGTGAGTGGTTAATGTAAGGTGCGGTGTTTAATTTACAAACATGACTCATTACATATACAAACATTGCCAGAGCTCTTGGGAATATTTTCCTCATAAAATTTACAGATGTGCCTTTTTAGATGCTTGAAGTGATTAAGATAAAGCAGATAAATTAAAATTTTGATTATAGATTGAAGCATAAGTAAATTTATTGAAGTATGTAAGTATAGTTAAATATTTAAACAGGTTTCAGTCTCTGAAATATATAAAAGGTTAAATATAAATTGAAACCAAGTCAAATGACTAATTTTATTTTGTGAAAAGTCATTAGATTAAAGTAAATTTCAAAGTGCCAAGAAACTAATTTGAGTTTACTAAATATAGTCTTAGATCAATAATTAAAATAATAGTAACAGCATCTTTTTACTTTGTAAAAATGACTTCAGGAATTAAACAAAGATGGAGTGGGTTTAAATGATATTTCTTCTGTAACAGGCATTCTTGCATTATAGTCATGCACATTTCATCTATTTTGTTTTCACGAATGTAGCATCAATGTTGTTCAACAGTTAAAACACAAACAAACCTTAACCAACATCTATAATTATATTGTATAATCGAAAAGATACTTGGACAATCTTAAAGTGAGACGTCCTAAGCTACTCTTTGAATCAAACTAAGTGTGACATGGAATAGAAAAGTACAATTAGTTTTTAAAACTGTTTTATGATCCTTTCTTATGAAATGAAGCTTGATTAAAAGTTTGGTTTTTTCTCATTTCTTTGTTCCTCCATTCTTTTTTCATTCCTATTTTTCTGCCCTATATTTTCTTATTATTTTCCAAATATACGTATTTTTGTTGATATGCAAGACATTGTCAATTTGTTTTGTCTTTTTGATTTATCAGGGTATAATTTGTAATAAATCAATTATATTAAATCCATTGTATTTTGTTGTGTTATGTATATATTATATATATCATAAAATGAGCATCACATATAAAGCTATATTTAATCAAACTAAATGACATACTTTCTTATTATTTGATGGCTATCTCAATGTCTCAATATAGTTTGAAACTAAAGATTTATTGAAAAGATGTTATACATAACAATATATTTCACAGGTAACTGATTGCAAATTGGGAAAATTTCATATCTGAAGTTTGAACAGCAAATCTTATACAATCTTTCCTGTTCCTTGTATAACTTAGAAAGTAAATAGTAAAGTTTGGTCAAATAGATTTCTTTATTCAACTCCCCAAAACAGATACAACCCAAAATTAGAAAGAAGAGGAAACAATTTTTTCTGACACTAGAAAAATGCAAAAATCTATTAATCATAGTTGGAAATTCTATAGAGTATTGATAGAGAAGGGCAAGATAAACTGCATATATCACTTCGGTCTTTAAGTTATTTAGTTATTTTTTTTTTCAACATAACTGAATTATTCGCAAACCAAATGCCTTTGGAACCAGAAGCGACGGTTGACCAGACTCTGGGGAAGGGAGACGGAGAAGCTTCAGGATTAAGCGCACCACAGTGGTTTGATCGTAGATGCTGCTTCCTGCCTGACTCCTAATTCAGAGTTTGGAAAGAAAAATCATCTCAGAATGGAAAATAAAATGTAAATTAAATATGTCATATTATATACCTTAGATGTCCTCTCTCTGCCCAGCACAGAGAAAACTGGCGTTACAAGGCAAGCAAATAAAATGATGACCCAAATCGATAAACGGACCTTCTTCTTTTCCTTTCCAACTCTGATCTATTTATGACATACATGGCAATATACATGTAATCATCCATACAATTGTTAAGGTACCAGGTCTCAGCTTGAGGCCTACAATTCCTGTCCTTAGCTTTGTGGGTGCAGACAGAGACAGAGCTCTGCAAATCCAAACACCACTTTGCCAGCACAGTCTTTGGTATCATCGACTTAGAGAAGGCGGGAGAGGAACAGTGAAGCCCGGGGAGGGGAAGGTAATAGGCTTTTCTTCTTTGTTGGCAGTGAGACTTGTACAGAAGACTCAAGTTATTCCAGTGTGCAGAGTTTCTAGTAGTCACAGAAGCAGACCCAACACACACAGTGAAGTATGCTTCATCTTCAGTTGTCAGACTTTGAGGCACTTAGTGTCCTTTCTCCAGTCACAGAAATATCAGCCCAAAGTAGGCTGCAGCTCATTCTCCTAAGACTTGAATTCCTGTTTTCTGTAATTAACACTTAGGAGGGTTCCCAAACATATCCTCATTTTAACAGTGTTCATCTACATTTCCCAACTCTAAAGGAGCTTTTTCCTCTTATCAGTATTCCTATAATACTTTAAATCCCATGTTGTCTTTTCTGATAGTCTGTAACTGGTGGAATAATTATAGCAGAGACCCTGTTGCAGTAACTGTTATGTTTATGTCTCTTGACTGGATCTGGACTAATAATTTATCTACCTAAAATATGTATTTCAGCAAACTATCATATTTTTAGGTCCAGAGCCTTTTATTTCACCTCATATTAATTATGGCTAGTGTTTTTCTCTTAATAATGATCTTATGGTTCCATTTCAAAAAGACTGGTGTATGCCTTGCTCACTGCTGCCTGAAACAGTAACTAGAATATTGCCAAACATTACATTAACGTAACATATGCTGTATAACTGAATAAGTACATGTATGGTGAAAGTTAGTCAATGCTAAAAACTATAAAAGAATAAGAATTTTAAATTTATCACCCAGAAAAACTCATAATTATCATTTAGAAAGCATATGCTTTAGCTATTATTGCATGTAAGAACATGATTGAAAGTCAGGTTAGGTAGATAAAAAATGTAAGAAAAAGGAATACAACAAGAATTATTCTTTTTTGTTTGTTTGTTTTTGTCCTTTAAAACAGGGTTTCACTATGCAGTTCAGGCTGGGCTTGATCTCACTCTGTAGTGCAGACTGGCTTGGAACTCATAGGGATCCTTCTGCCTCAGCCTCCTGAGTCATGGGATTAATAGGTGTGAGCCACCACACCCAGCCTCAGGATTAGCTTTATAAAGTATTATGTCAACTAAAGAAATAAACTAAAGAGCAATAATATATGGAACTGCTGAGCAAGAAATAAGTTTCTGCTGTATAAAATATTAGTTCTTAAAATTGGCAGGCAGATCTTTGGAAAAATTTGTTCTACTGATATTTTTATGCATATGCTGTTTGAAATATTTTAAAACAGCTTTATAAAAAGCCTATGGACTCCAGATCATCACAGTTTCATTTACTCCCAATTGTTTAAAACCCAATTATTTTATTCCTTTTATTTCAGGCCTGACATCTAGTAGTGTTTATGATCTCTGCTTAATGATCTCAGTACATGTAGTGAAAATGGTTTAGTGAACACGAAGTAGTTGAGAATTTATCAATTGATTGATGTCTTAAGAACAGAGTTGAAAACGTATTGTCCATCAGAAAATTAAAACTATGAAAGCTGTCTGTATAATAGTAGTAGTAATTCAATGAAATATACGTGTTTGCTTCATAATGCAGAAATGTGATTCTTTTTCTTCAAATTTCTTCAGCAAAGATGTGTTTTTATTACATTACAAAGTAAAAGTAAATCTTATTTATAAAACTTTATTATAAATTGCTTCCCATGATGCCAATGTACCTTGAATAAGTTCCACATTTGTTAGATCTGTGCAAGGGCTAGCGATTGAATTTTGTGTGTATGAAGATCTCTTGCTAGGAATAGGCAATGTAAACAAATAAGTTTTAGTACTTCAGGAATTTAACTAAAATTTTATATTAAGATTTTATATGTGTAAAAAATTTTAATAAAATGCTACAAAATACATATTATAGAATCCAAGTTTTGCCAAATCACATTATAAGTCTCCCCTTTACCATAGAGTAGAGAGAATATAATTAATTCTTTATTTTTTCCTCAGAAAAACTACAGTGAGATTATGTTTGTTTGTTCTCTCTCCCTCTAACTTAGTTATTTCTTCCACTGAGACATAATACCTGACTTCCACAATGGAAAGGCAGGAAGGTTCTTGGTTACTGACAATTTCAGTCCATAGTCAGGTGGTGCCCAGGCAGGACGGCGGGACAAAGGGAGATGACCGGAGAGGTTGCTCGTGACATGGCCAACAGGAGGCAGAGAGAGATGAGGGAGGATGGAGTAGAATTTGCTCCTCCACGTCACACCCCAGTGACCCATCGCCTTGGGTCTGTCTTCTCAGATTCAGCTACAAACTCATCAGTGGACTAAGCCACGCATGGTGACGCTCACGCCCTGTGATTCAGTCACATCCCGAAGGCCACATATAAGGGTAGGAGGCTTGGGGTGAGGTTGAGAGAGAAACCCTCTCTCCCCTCTCTTCCCCTCAGTCTCGGTCTCTCTGTGTCTGTCTGTCTGTCTGCCTGTCTGTCTGTCTGTTTTTCTCTCTCTCTCTCTTCCCCTCTCTCCTCTTTCTCCTGCTCTATCACGTATCTCTATTAACCTATTAGTGATTTGTTCATCTCTCTAGAGAGATGCAGAATGACAGAGAGGGGTAAAAGACTGCATTAGGGAGAACATCATTTATCAAGCTACTAAATACATGAAACTGAAGCTCAAACTGAACATTAATAAGGGACATCAAATTACATTTTAAAAGAATGAAGAAAAGAAAATGGAAGAGTTGGCTCTGGCATTTCTCTCCCCACATCAGTCACTACACGAGGTCCTGTGTGGAAAGCTTGGTGTTAGGCGTTGTGCACCTTCCTGTTTGTGTTCCTGAATGATAGGAAAAAAAATTATTTTAATCGGTACCGGGGATCAAACTCATGACTGCATGCTTGTAAGGCAGGCACTTATGCCGCTGAGCTAAATCTCCAGCCCCCCCACCAAAATCTTTGTAATGCACCAGTGATTTTCACTGAGAGTGCAGTAGAGTGCCATGATATCTACATTTTAAAAAATATAAGAGGTAAGGGGAAAGTGCCACCTGATTTGTCAGCATATCTTTTGTAGTTTTCAAACATAAAAACAATTTCAAGTACAAATATAATAATTCTCATGTTATCGTCCCTGTATTGCAAGGGCATAGGACATAAACTTAATTTATTTTTATTTTTTTCATAAATTTAACTTAATAGCAATTTGAAAGCTTGAAAAACAGTATATGGAATTGGCCTATTTTCATATATTGAGAAAATATCCAATATCTATAGAATATCTCTTCAATATGAAGTATTCATTTATTCACATAGATTTTGATTCATTAATTGAGTGTAGCAATGCTGTAAAAATGTTACTATTCTTTTACATTTGTAGCTAACGAAATAAAAAATTGAATATTTACATTGTATGTGATAAAGTTGAGACTAAATTGTGGTCAAAGTAGAAGTCAAGTCCATGATTTTTCCATTCTTGTTTGCCAAAATAAAAACTAGGAAAAATAGAGTTAACATTTCTAGTGCATGTATAAAACAATACTAGAACCAAAGCATGTGCATTTTGTGTTTTTTTCATGTAATAAATTCCAATGTATCAATCATAATGAGAGGTTAACATTAATAATGAAATAGAATCCTTAGGATAATATAATAGAATTGATGTGAATGTTGTTTCTCTGTCTCTGTCTCTCTCATTTCTCTCTTGTCTCTCATTTCTCTCTGTCTCTGTCTCTCTCATCTCTCTCTGTTTGTCTCTCTCTCTGTCCTGTACTGTGGTCACATTTTCTCAGCCTGAAATTGACTGTAAATAAAATGTAGAAAGCAGCTTTGATACAAATTTGGATACCAATAGGAAGAAATAAAATTATGTCTTTTCCCATTCTTTCCAGTTGATTTAGTTACATGTTTGAGAGTAGACCTAGAAGAATAGATCTTGAGTTGGGATAATCATGGGCATATATTTCTTATTTTCCCTGAGATCTTCAGGCATACTTTCAGTGAGCAGGAAATAGGACATTAGCTATAGCTTGAAAACAGGTTTTTTTCTCCCTCTCTTCTTAGCTGAAAAGTATAAGCATTCTTCACTCAAATTTACAGATGTTTTCTGTTTAAATATCGCATCAGAAATAAAGAGCAAAATAAAAGATAATGCAGAGTAGGGGACAGACCATCGTGAATGACGAAGGGCATTAAGAGGTGGAGGGAGGAGACACAGGGGTAAGGAGAGGAATTAAGATGTGCCATGTAACGTGCCAACTCTACACAAAGAATATAAGCGTGGATACTGCAAATATCCACAAAAAGAGGACAGGGAATTGAAAGATTGGTGGAGTGGGTGAGGGAAATGGGGTGAAAAAAGGAGTAAGATGCATTCTGTTCATGTACAAACTCCCCACAAAGATGTAAGAATCATGTACTACATACATTTACTAATAGAAAATTTTAATAACTAGTATTTTAATCTACATACTTACATATAAGAACAAAGATCTCAAATGTAAAGCATTCCTTCACTTGCATTCTGAGCTTCCATATTACCAAATAACAATTATTTTTAGGCATTAACATAAAATTGATATTCAACAGATACCTAATTGCATGACTCATCTCAAGCATCCAACCTGCAGAATCAATTAAATTTGTGTGAAGGTACTTGCGTAGGATTTCCAGAGCTGAGTGGCACTCCCAAATTGCTTGAATTTGCTCCACAGCAATCTCCACATTTTCACTACACATTTCTTGGTTTTGGATTTTTCTTAAACTAGAAAAGATAGCTTCACAAGACCTCTGCATTGAACTAGACAATGAATTTTTAGTCAATAATGAGCCTGTTCTTTATATCATTTTTTAAAAAAACTTTTATTTAAAGAGGAAAAAAGCAAAACAGAAAAAGGGGTAAAAACAATACAAAATTTCAGAGAAAAAATAAACAGTAAGAAATCACTAGTTGATAAATTATATATTGTCTTCTTAGACATAGTATTCAAGTTACAAAATTAAAGCATTTGGAGTGGACATTCAAACAGTGAGGCTGCAAAGAAGTTCAATGATCCAATAACAACTTAGCAACATGGTTATCAATCCTACACACTTAAACATAAATGCAGTTATATCCTTCAGAGCACTTTCTCTTCCTCCTTTTACTTTTTAAAATTTTTTTTATTTAAAGAGAAACAAAAGCATGTAAAGGGTAGAGATAATACAGAATTTCAAAAAAAAGATAAACAATAGGAAATCACTAGTTGATTAATTACATATTGTCCTCTTAGAAATAGTTGTTCAAATTACAAAATTAAAGCATACAAAGTAGATATTCAAACAGTGAGAGTGTAAACAACTATGCATGCATGCATCTCTACATGTATTTCTATTCTTTCTGTATTAGAGGGAAAAACAAAACATAGCAAGACAAAACAAATTCCTATAAAAACATGAAACCAAAAAGTAGTATAAAACTACAGTACAAGGTGATCTACAGTGATTACTATGTTGTTTCTTATTATCTTCAATAGGATTGCCTATATCATCAGGCATAAGTGAATATAGCAGTATAATTGAATATAGCAGTACATAACAATATTGGTAAAAATAAAACTTAGACAGTATAAAACTTCAAAGGCAGGTAATAATCAAACCAGAGTGGATATTCTAGTGAATCTTGTCATCTTAAGTGCAGTTGCCTATACTCTCAGACTTGATACTATCAATCATAACAGCTTCAAATAAAATCTATCAATACAAAACAGTGATCTAACAGACCAGATTTGATTACAATCAGTCATGGTAAGACAGTGTAGGTTATACAGAGCTTTAGATTAAGATAATAGGAAATTAAGGATGATTACCGTACTATATCCTGTTATTTTTGGAATTACTGTCTATGCCCTCAAATCTAGTACAGGTAGAATGACTGGAACAGAATGTAATACATCTAAGCACAGTAGTGTGAGTAATGTGGGTTTTAAATCCTGGTGCACTATTAACAATGTATTGTGTCAAGGCCATCTATGTTAGAGATTCTAGTTATCCTTCTCTGCCTCACTTCTGCTATGCTATTTTTCTGCCTGTTTGTCTAGTTTTCTCCTTCATTCTACTGCTTGCCCCATTCATTGAGGCCTTTCTACCACTGTTCCTAAAATCCTGGTATTTTTTTCTCTCTCTCTCTAGAATGTCCTTCAGTATTCTCTGTAGGGTTGGATTGGTGGTCACAAACTCCCCCAGTTCCTCTTTGTCATGGAAGCATCTTGTTTCTCCATTAATTTCTAGTGACAGTTTTGCAGGGTACATCAATCTGGGCTGGAGGTTATTTTCTTTCAGGTTTTGGAATACTTTGCTCCAAGCTCTTCTTGATCTGATGGTCTGTGTTGAGAAGTCAGCCGTGATCCTGATGGGCTTACCTTTATAGGTAATCTGTTTCTTTTTCTCTGACGGCTTTTAAAATTCTGTTTTTATATTGAATTTCTGGTATCTTGATTATTATATATCTGGGTGTAGATCTGTTTTGGTTGTAAGTGGCTGGAGTTCTGTATGCCTCACATAACTGAATGTCATTTTCTTTTCCCATGCTTGGGAAGTTTTCCTTAATTACTTCCATGAATAGCCTCTGTAATTCGCCTGTATGTATTCCTGCTTTTTCATTCACATTTCTTATTCTTAAATTGTAGATTCTCTTGTCATCTTCTAGCCTTTGTATTGTTACTGCCTGTTTCCTTGTTATTTTTAAGAGATCTTTCCTTTCATGATCACACACTGCAAACTTGTCTTCAAGTTTTGATAGTCTATCCTTAGTTTCTTTTAAGGAGATTTGCCAGCTTTCAATTAAGTTTTTAATTTCCTGGTAGTTTCTTTGAATCTGCTTCATGTATTCTGTATTTTCTTTATATTCCTTATCAAATGTTTCTTTCCTTTTTTTGTGTTTCTCCTTTCTTCATCTGTATCTTCCTGAGAGATGCTTCCTGAGAGCATTTATTACTCTACTCATATCTTGCTTTACCTGATGCAATATTTCAGTTTTGAGCTTGTCTACAAGGTCCTGAAGATATCTCTTAATGTCCATTGAAGCCATGTCTGATGTTGCATGTTTGTTGCCCTCAGTCTCCCTTGTTTTTCCCTCTTCTGGATCAGGGTTCTCAGGGTTCTGGGATGGGGGCCTCCTCCTGCCTCTCTCTCCTGTCATGGCCCTGGCCTCCTCCACACAGGTTACAGTGCAGGTCCCAGCTCCCTTCCATGTTGGCTACATTTCCTCTGAAGCATGCTGGCAAAGGACCTCCACCCTCTCCTGACTGCTCTTGTCACTGAGGTGTAAGTAGCAGCTGCATATGCCTGCCCCTCCCCACTGGGCCAGCCAAACTTCAAGTGCCTTCATCTGGTTAGTACTTGCTAGGTGCAGGGAATCGATTTGGGATGGCTCACTGGGTCCCAGCCAGGGGTGTGGCCCAGTCCAAGCAAATCCCACGAGTCTGCTCTGGGGAGGGAGCAACCAACTGAAGTCACTGTTGCTCCCAGTTCAAGCTCCTTCTGCCCAATTCCAACATGTTGCCCATTTAGTCGCACCCTTCCTGTGTTGGGGGGGCCTCATTCCCAGCACTGATCATGGATTAATGAAGGTCCCTTCACTCTCTCCACTCTCCATTGGGCTACCAACCCCTGACTTCAGCGCTGCTGTGCTTCCTGTGAGTGGCGGCAGGAACGAGTTTGGGTGGCTCTGCTGGCTGGTGTGGATTCAAGCTTGCGCACATTCAGGGTAGTGCAAACTTGGTGGCTTGCAGCAAAAATGGTGTGTCCCACAATTTTTAGCTGTTCCAGTTGTAGTCCTGACATATTTGATGAGCTTTTTTATGTTTTAATTTCTTCCTGTGTCAAGAGGATCCATCTCCCTCTGTCTTGGTCTCTCCAGGGTGTCTTATTCTGGCAAATGAGTTGTTTCTCCCAGGAGGATTTGTATTTTGTTGCTCACTGGTCAGCCATCTTGACTTCTCTTCATATCATTTTTCAAAAATATAAATAAGTTCCTTTATCTAAGACAGACTAGCCCAATTCCTTGTCTCACCAGATTTCTTTTCATTGTTTTGGATATAATTGAGTCAAATCCTCATCTGGAACAATTATAAGAATCATGATTTTCTTAGACTGAAAATATGATTGTGAATCAAGGAGGACTATATTGCCCATATTAGATTATCTCCCTTTTATTACCTCTGCCAAATTTCCAGTAACCCTTCAGCGCACAGGTCTTCCAAAACTATTCATGCCTACTATTCATAAAAATTGTCTTTCATCAACATGAATGGTATAAATCTTGGCATGTGTTGATTTGTAAACCAGTATCTCTGCATGTGTTAGCTAACCTAAACACTTTGTCTCTCAATTTGTAGACGTCAGTGTCACCCTGGGAGTTCGACATGAGACCACTGACCTCAAACCTTCAACCTGCACTCCAAGATGCAGTTTAATGTGTACCCTAATATCTTGTGTAAGGCCCAGTAGGAGCTTCTATAAATAATATTTAACAATGACACTGATTAGGGCTCTGGCATCTCTATGCTTTCATGGTTATCAATGTCTGAGGCTTCACCATAGCTGGAATATAGTTTTTGATTTGCTCAGTTGATAGCATTACTATATAAGCAGATTCAAAAAAAAGGATTTTGAAAGATAGAAACTAAATGACAATATACATATAAGTTTAATTAAATGAAAAAAAACACATAAAAATACCATTACCAAACATTTAAAAATATTTAAGGTATTTTAAAACCACAGGACTTCAACAATTACATAATTACTTCCTGAATTAATATAGTTCATTATAGAAAATAAGTTAAACACAATCAAGGACAAATGTATTGAATCAGATTTCTATCTTGGGAAATTTTCAGCCTCTGGACCTCACTAACTTGTATCTTTATATGAATACATTTCATCTCTTTTTTACTTTTCATCTTTTTCTTTAAAAATGAGGTTGTTTATGTAAGGATTCATTTATTTTATGTAAAAGCAAGTCATTTAGAAGTGAAGATTTATAAAACTTACATAGTTTTATATACAAAGTTTTCTGCTCTTATCATAAAATATAAACTATTATTTTCACATTGCAACTGCATGAAGGTCACACTATAACTTCCTTTTAAATTTTTTGAGAAATATGCTCATTTGATTTATGTATATAAAGTTAAATATCTGTCAATATTTCAGCTATATAGTCATATAACCAAAGAAAGTTTTATACTTCTAAAATTCTTTTCTTGGTAATACAGCTATCTCTGTAAAGTTTTATCTGTTCAGAAATATAGCAACTTATAAACACTGATTCTTTGATAAGAAAATGACTAAAAATAAACAAAAAACTCAAAATCAATCTGTTTGCTATTTCACTCATTTAAGTCAGTGCAGAATAAATATAATAAGCAATCAAAATTCATGGTGAATGCATAAATTTAAAAAAATCTATTATAGTAAAGGATACACTGTCATCAATCCCCCTAAAAGTATTTCCCTTCCCTTCGAAGATAATTACCTTATCCTTCATTCCTTTATGCCACCTTCTGAAGCAGTTTTGAAAGTCCTCTCTGATGAGTATCTTTACTAGGTGCAATCAAATATATATATATATATATATATGCCAGACAGCCAAATAAACTGCATTATGCCATAGTTAAAGACCATTACAAAGCAGACTGAAAATCAAAGGCTGTTAGCCTTTCCAAGGTAAGAAATAACCCCACCATGAGAGGGTATTGAGAGTACCTAAAAGTATAAAGAAGACATTATTTAGAGAATTTTTAGAACTATGGGAAATTGGATTACAATGAGGCATGCAGAGAGGAGAACTGGTTGATTTTGGGACACTGGCTGATACTACTTTTGGATGGTATAACCAATGTGAGGCTCAGGAGTAAGTCTTCAGTATGAGCAATAAGGAAGATATCAGTGTTTAGGAGAGAGCAATATTTCTTGATAGGCTAATCTTGGAAAATAACTATGTTCTGGAACAAAAATCTAATGTTTTCTTCTCAGTGTTATTGAACACAGGAGAGAAATATGAGAGAGAAATGTGTGCTGATCTAGTACCACCAAAATGAGAAAAGGATATTAAACTGGTTCTGTTCTACCCACTTTGCTCCAAAATTTGTCAACATGGTGCCGAGTGGAAAATATTATGTTTAGAGAAGTAAGCTGTTATATAATTAAGTACATAAAAAGGTGACTCTAATAATTAAAACAACAATGAGGTGTCACTTAACACTTACCTATTTACATGGCTAAACTTCCAAAACTGATAAGCAATTCCTGGTGAGGCTACAAGACAGTAAGAATTATCATTCATTGCTTATGAGAAGGAAAACATAACACTTTGGAAGGTCTTTTAGCGCTTTCTTACAAAGTGAAACATCATCTAAACAATGATCTAGTAACCGTACTCATAGGTATTTCTCTAAGTTGTTTGAAAATTTGCTTGTATCCCAAAACCTAGACACAATAGTTTACAGAAGCTATATTTGCAGTAACATAAAACTGGAAGTAATCAAGATTGCCATCATTAGGTAAATTAAATATGACACAGTGGAATATTATTCAATGATAGAATAAGTTCACAAACAACATACTAATATCTTGTTTTGAAGTCTTGTATCACTTTCATTAGTTTTTTTGACTGGTTTACTCTGTTCTGTTTTGTTTGATTTTACTATGTCTTATGGTATGAATAGCTATTTTGAGATAACATGAGCGATTACGGTAGCTATTGTTGATTTCCTATTATATTGTTTTGAAGCTCTGTATCACTTTCATTGTTTTGTTTTGGTTGTCTTTATTCTGTTTCATTTTGTTTGGTTTTATTCTCTTTAAAATAACATTAAAAAAAATCCCCAGCATACTAAACTTTATATATAAGTGGTAGAGAGGTGCTGGGAGGCTTCAAACACAAAGTAATATGTTACTAACTTTAATTACCTTGGTTTGACCAGCATATTTTATGTGGAAATTATCACACTGTACCACATAAACATATAATTTTTATGTGTTGATCAAAACTTTTTAAAGTTTTAAGGAGATTGAAATGATAAACACTCCTGCTCATTAAACATTTTATACATGTATTATGTTACTCTCATGCCACAAGTATACACAAGTAATAATTAAAAATGAAAAGACATGGGATAATCTTAAATGGGTATTGCTAAAGAAGAAGAAACAAATATAAGAAGGCTACATAGTACATAGTTTCTATGGAAATGTGGAAGTTAAAAAATGAGTAATTTTCAGAATTTGGAAAGTGGTAGGAGGTTTCAATAGACAAATACATAGGAAACTAGAGCAAAGAAACAATTCTGCATGATCAGATAGAAGTGAATATATGGCACTAGGCATTTATCAAAACTTACTTCATCACGAGCACACACACTTATAAAATCCCAGGATGTGGTACGTGACAAAGCAACTGAACTGCATAACAAATCTATGAAGTAATCTGATCTGACTGAAGAAGGGCGTGGAAAACGTACTGAAATAAGTAACTGAAAATGAGTTGATTCTCTGTGACTAAAGAAAAATAATCAGCCTGTAAGTCCTACACTACTATTGACATTTTTTTTCCCTTGAAAGTACATATTGACTTTATTGTCATAGTATTTAATAAGGGATCTGGAAAATCCAGCAAATAAAGGCTAGAAGTTAAGAGCTATGTCTCTAACTGTTAGATTACAGGAGAGCAAGAACAGGAAGCTAGAATTATCCAAGTGGTAATGAACTAGCCTGAGACATCAGTAAGAACTGACTCTTAGTTTAACATTGGGAAAACTGGATATTCACTTGGAAAATAATGAAATTGAATGTTACTATATACAACATACACCAAACCAACTCAAATGGGTTAAAAATTTGATATCAGGCTTAAAACTAAAATTCTTAGGCAAAAATAGGAAAATACTTGATATTTGTCTTGGGATACTTTCATGAATATAACATCAAAGCATAGGAAAAAAAGGGAAAATAGACAAACATAAATACATCAAGCTAAAAAAATTTTGTACAACAACAGAATATTTGAGTGAAAATAATCTGTTTCTCCTTACACAATGTGGGGAAATATTTTCAAACCACGTTATCAGAAAAGAGGTCAACTTTCAAAATATATAAGGAACTCCTACAATTCAATGAAAAATTATTAGGGGGAAACTGAGGATTTGGTTAGTGGCTTCTTCTGGCTTCCTCAGAGTGACAGTATGTCTTTGATATTTTGCCTTGAGGTCTGACCCATAGCAGGAGGTGTCTGTCTCTCCCACAGTTACAAGGTATCTATCTGGTCTTTTGCGCTGGCTCCTTTGAGGGCCTAGCACTGTTCGACTGCCTATAATATTTCTAACTAACTCAGCTGCCTGTAACACTATTTTTTGAATTATTAATCAGATTTCAAATCATAACTCCAAAGAAATATTAGAACCCATATTCATCAAAACGCTATATATAATAGCCAAGATTTAGAAACAACCTAAATATTCATTAGTAGATAAGTGAACAAATAAAATAAGGGATAAGCATATTTTGAAATATTACTCAGCTTTAAAATGAAGGAAATTCTTCAATATGCAAAAAAAATGGATAAACTTTGAAGCACTAAAATTAAGTAAAATAGAGCAAAGTTAAATTTATATGAACTATATAAAATGATTAAATGCATAGATAATAGAATGTATCATGCCATAAATTTGAGGAAAAGGAAATGGGAGATACTATTTAATAAACCTAACTCTCAATTGTGCAAGTTGAATGATTGAATCTCCCTGTTATTTTAAGTACAGCATTGCACACTTAATATTTTCAGAACAGACCAAATATTAAATATTCTTACTACAGTAAAATTAAATGTAATAATTAAAGTAAAAAGGCAAAATAAAGTAAATAAATTAATAAAAATTATATTTTGAAACATAATTTTGTAAGGTAAATACAGAAAAAGTGTTGCAAAATATTTAAAATTATTAATAAAATTATAAGCTAATAAAAATTTAAAATTCCTTGATAGCAAACATTTCACAATGATTAAAATATGACAGAGACACAAGAGTCAATTGAAAACTGTTTCAGTAGGCAAAAACTGAATGAATTTCAGCACTAAAATAGAGTGTAATTAAAGTACAACCTAAGAAGTGTTCTCAAGCTCATCCTAACAGTAGTAAACAACTGAATAGCTAAGTGACAAGGATAAATGAGCAAATCATGTTGAGAATTTAAGATGATTTTCGTGGGTCCGATTTTCGGTATTTTGCATACCTCAGACTTCCCAGGCAGCAATTACATATAGTCCCCATATCTCAAGGTGTTGGCTGCAGAGAGGTGGCGAAATGTAACTTGTCAGTGGAGAAAACCGCAGAGCCCTGACTGAGCTTAGTGATCCAGGTGACAGATTATGCAAGTAGAATGCGTTATAGATACCATATCGTGAAAGTGTCTTAGGTCTTCCTCCCAAAATGACTGAACTCTCACTTAGTTACCAGAATAATCGTTAAACATATCCTAGTTGGGAGATATTCTGCAAAGTTTTGATATAGGAGAAATGTAACTTCCGACTTGTTAGATGTCAAATTGCTGAGTTTGTGCCCCAGAAATTGAAAAATGATGCTAAAGAACAGGGAAGGTTAAGGAGGGACATAGGCCTGGCCATTTTACCCTGAAGGCCGGTCTTCTCCAAGTGCCTCTTGAGAGCCCAGTGCCTCTCTGACTGTGTATTAATTTATATCTAATTTATTTGCCTATAATAGTTTTTCACCAGTCCTAATGAAAATTGTCAAGGTCAACAAAAACAGGGAAAGTAAGAGAAACTGTTACATTCAAAGAAATCCAGGGAAATAAGGTTATTTAAATGCGATTATGTTACTGTTTCATATAGCTACAGAATAACCCGTTTGTTTTCTCAGCAAAATGACCTGATGCCACCTCACCAGGTAAATCATGTTTGCTTAGATAAATATTCCAACTTAGCCTTTCTCTACATTTGATATTGTGCTAACTCCTTTAAAGGGTGATTGTTCTTCAAGTCACCCTAGATGCTGAGGTACACAGGTTATTCTGGAAAATAAAAAAGACTAAAATGTGTATATTTCATTGTGAGTATACACATTACAGTGTTACTAAAAAGCAACTTTTTTAACACCATAAATCAAACATTTGTTGTCTTCTAAAGGACATGGGGCAGTTGTGTCCAGAATACACTTAAAATATTCCAGAGATGTTTTGTTAAGGGTAGTGAAGTATTTTTTGTTCTGTAGTGATAAAGTTAATAGCTTGATTCATTTCTGATGGGTTAGTTAGTGCGAAATAACTAATCATTTGACTACCATCTGTTCATATTGCCGCCTGTGTGCAAATAGCTTCTGGGGAATCTTAAGAATGGGAAATGCCATAGTTAAAAAGAAACTACAAAATTATATTCTTCTAGTTTTGACGTTTGTCCACAGGTAGGAAATGTATGCATGGTCAACATGGCATGGTAAGCAAAATATTGTGAAGGAGAGAAATAAAGCCTTAAGCATGACTGTAGTTCTAAGGGTGCTATTGATAGGTTATCACAGAAATGGAACTAATGGTTTACACTGGCAAACCTCATTGTTCTATTTAAAGTATAGGTAGTTTTGTTTTTTGTTTTTGTTTTTGGAAGTTAAATGTACTGTTCTAACTAACAGTTTCAAGGGCTCATATCCACACTGGAGTGTGTGTGTGTGTGTGTGTGTTTGTGTGTGTGTGTGTGTGTGTGTGCTATAAAGAAACTTGGACTTCATGAAGGTCAAAAAAGAACACTAAAATCAATTTCTTGTAGAGCTTATTATTAAAAATAAAATACAGATAAATATCAGAATATTAGAACTAAAGTAAGTATTTAAACACATACCACATTTTAATGCTGGAAATCCAGTTCAAATAAAAACTACAATCAAAAATAACTTTCCCAGTGAAACCGTTTCTTAAAAATTGTTGCTTACTTACAAGTACAGTTTTATTTTTTTCTTTAGTTTAGTTTTCGTTTATTAAGAAGTACTCTATTCATTAGCTTTGCCAGATAGAAACAATTAATAAGCACATCCTCAAAGAAGAAAGTTAAGGATATTTGTCCTCTACTGTTTGATCCATATCTAAACACATTTTAAGGAGATGTCCTTACTTATAAAACACTGTTCGTAAATCTTTTAGTTATAAAGTGTCTTCTTTTTCATTTCATTTTTGTGTCCATGTGTTTTCTTTTCCACATTATTCATTTACCATGCATATTAAAATCATTCTGTCTAATCTCCATTAATATTTGTGCAGATGATGATTTTATGTTTGTGGGTTCAGTTTTTATATTTTTACATTCAATTTTCAAAAAATGCTCTGTTAATTACTAAACAGGAAAGAAATTTCTATTTTAATAAACAAAATGAATTTTTTGTTGAATTTCTTCTTAAAAATTACAACATTAATCAAGATATTTAATAAAAGGGATATTCAAATGCTTCATCTGGAATATTAAAATATTTAGTACAGTAAAATACACATTTCCACTAATTAATCAATTAATGAATCATCTCAAAATACAGCCTTACACTAAATCACATGCATCCCATTATTTTTCCTTTTTCGTGTCAGATTACGCTGCCTTGTCTGTCTCCTTGTTCTGAATTGATTCATCATCTTTTCCTTTCATGGTCATTTTGGCTTAGGGGAAGGGTGTGAAGTCTCCCAGAGCTTGATTCCATGAATGACATTCGTGAAAACAGACCATGATGATTTCCAGCGCATCCACTTGTGTTGGATAGTTCTGTACAGCAGCGTTCCCCACATTTTTCTTTACATCATGTAAAGTGGACTCACAGAACTGCTTCAGAAAGCGGCCAGAGTGATGAGTAATGTGTTTTAAGTGAAGGGGAGTGTTTTGACAAGGATTAATGGCAATATGAATTTTTCCTTTACTGAAATACATTTTTTAAAATGTAAACATTCCTTGTGTAGTCTGATCACCCTCTATATGTAATTTAAGTTGTTTCCTTTCTCTTCTGAATCAAGAGAAATTGAGGGCTCATACAAGGTTTAACTGGTTTTTCCATACAGGTATACTTCAGTCTCTGTTTCTATTTTATTCACCTTAACAGAATATTGAAAAGTGGCAAGCTAAAAAATTTTCTTACAAATGTTTTACACAAAATATTTTATAACTCATATTACATATAAGGTAATGCAATATAATATTATAGTACAAGATAATTTCATGATACTTCATTGTTACTTTTTATTCAATGTATTATTTTCCTTTGTACTTATAATTTTATGTATTTACCACTCTATCTCTGCTACTGCATTCAATTTTTTTCACTTTACTGTTTTTTCAAATATCCTACCTCAAATGTTATCCTACCTTTAAAGTGTTATAAAGAATAGAATTCTAGCAGCATGCAGTCTAGCCATGTCTATGAAATTAATATTTTAACAAAATAATTATTACTTAGAAGAACATAGGAACATTCTCAGATAAATGATGCAATAATGAGATTATTTATGATGTGATATACATGTATATATATATACATATATATGTCTACACACATACATATGCATATATTTTATAAAATATGTATATATTTGAGTTAGTGTGTATGAAGATTGTGAAATGCAGGGAAAGAAAAGGTTTAATCAGAAAAGAGAAATTTTTGGAGTAAACATCTGTTATTACTTTAAAATCACATTTAATGTTGTAATATAACCAGAAATTCCTCAAAGTAATATAAATTGTACTACTCATCCAAAATCTGTGCATATTTTGACAGATATGACTACATTATAAATCACAAAAATTGATTTTTTCTCATTTTTTTACCCTAGAGATAAAGAAATAGATTCAAAAACTCAACAGATAAAGCATCTAGCAAATGCAGAATACTGCAGCATGGAACTTGAAGAGATCTTGAAGGTGTAAATTGCTGCTCTGTTGGAGTTTTCTTGATTATATGTATGGATTAAGGATCAGAAAGAAAGCAGCATTGAGAAGATTATTTATTTTTTAGATTTTGTGGCCATGGTTCTTTGTAATATTATGCATATATCATAAGATGGTATGCTGTATAATGTAATATACAAGGTAACAATTCTTTATTTTGCTTTTCTCCACAAGTATTAACCCATTCTTTTCTAATAATCATTTCAAATATACAAATTTCAAATGGTCCTTAAAGGGTGTAAGTGTAATATTAAATATGTGTCTTGTAAAGTCTTCAACACTCTATTAACCTAAAATCATGTTTCAACTGTATTACTGCCTCCTGATATTGAAGGTTTTTTGTTTTTGTTTTGGAAGGTCTCACTGTATAGTGCAGGCTGTTTTTGAACTTACTTATGTAGCTCAGGCTGGTCTTGAACTCATGGTGATCCTCCTCTCTCTGTCTTCTGAATGCTGGGCGTATAGGTATGCCCCCCCCCACCCCATGCCCAGTGTGAAGGCTTTTAAAACTGGTTGTTGTTTTTATTTTTAACTGAATTTTACTTTTTAATGAAACTTACTTTCTACTCAAAACCCATAATTTCTAGTGTAGTGAAAAATTAAATTGTCATAAAAAAGATAAAGTTAGCATATCTTCTACTACAAGATTACTAAACATTCTTTAAATATTTAATAAAAATTTTACCAGGAATATAGTAGCTCAGCAGCAACACACCTGCCTGGCAAGCACAGGGTCTTAAGTTTGATTCCCAGTTCCAAAATAAAAATTCTAATAACTTTTAAACTGAAGAAATACGAACTTTTGAGTAAAGGATATAAAATAACAGTCAGAATCCCACAAGAAATAAGTTCTGTTATTTTATTGTGAAATAGAATATTATAACAGCTGACATACTTTCTTCTCTTGGTAACTCTGAGGAGAAGTTCATGAAGCTGATGACTTTCAGTGACTTTTACTTTTCTTAATCAGAAATGTAACACTGGTATATAATGAATATAATAAGTTCAGGTAAAATGGAGTGTTTTTATGTATTATTTTTTCTTCCCACTTAAAGGAAGCTATTCATATGACCATTTTTCAACATCATAGATTTTTCCTCAATTTCAAAAATACCCTTAAATGAATGGACAAATAAATTGTCTTAGTAAATAAGTAAGTTTATGATTAGAAAAATTAAGGAAATAGAAAATTTTGATATAATTCTTATAAAATATAAATTTTAGAGTTTTAAAACATAGTCCTAGAATCTGAAAACATGCCATTTGCTCAGAGACTGCATAGTTCACAGGATAATGGGGTAAGCAGTAAGCCTCTCTGGGAAGATTGATATTACTAGTACCTTGCTCCATTAAATTATTATGCTTGATTTGCTATAAATTTCTCAATGAACAATAAAATATTTGGGAGATGATTGTGATTTCAGATCTAATAAAATTTATGTGAAAACCTTGCTCTGAATCAGATTTAGTCTGAGATATAATTTGCTTGAATGACATGGGCAATTAAATTGAGGTATAACTGCTCAGCCAATCAAAGCATGCATCTAACCCTGGTGTAGTGACTATCCTAAATAAGCACTCAGGAGGAATTAGTGCTATACTCACTGGCAACAGTCGATTTTGACAGTAACTGTCAAAGTCTTAACTCAAATATCTACCAATATGAAAAGAAAAAGACATTGTCTTATATTCTTACAATGGAATATAATTAAGCAATAGAGGAAAAAAAAAAACTTCAGAGTCACACAATGTAATTGTTTTTCCATGTTGTGAAGTTTTGTACGAGATGTGCCCCTAACCCTCATGTGCTTGTAAGTGGGGCTGTGGGGAGGTGACTGGGTCATGAGGGCTTGGTAATCATGGATTAGCCTGCTGATGAGTTTCTAGCTGACTATTTGCTGGGAGGTGGGATTTGAGGATGAGGGGTGTGGCCTAGGAAGGTTTAGCTCTTTCATTCTCTTCCCTTCGCTTCCTCTCTGCTTCTAGTCTGCCATTCCATGAGCACCACTCCCCTGCCACGCCATTCCCCTGTGGTTCCAGACAAATAAGAACTTAACCTTTGATAAAGCATGAGCCAAAATAATCTTCTCCTGGTTTAATTTGTGGGTATCAGTTATTGTGTCTCAGAGATGAGAAAAGTAACTTATACATTTAATTAGTATGTAACTATGCAACCGTGAAATAGTATAGAATGCATAATTCTATTTGAAGGTCAACCAAAGATGAACATACTGGTGGAAGTAAAAGAGAAAACTGTGTGCATTTCTGGACAGACAAGCCAAGATTGCTCTGCGTAGCTGCTGAGGTTATTCTATATTTTGACCTAGGTGTTTTAAACACACACAGATACTTCCAAATGAGAAGCACGCATTAGTGACCTAATATCATACAAGAGAAAACTGAAACTTCAAGAGTTTTATGTAATTGCCTGTGATCTACCAGAAAGTGAGGAAGTGACAGGATAGGGTAACACAGGTTTTAATATTAAGAAATATTTGAAAATGCTGTTTTAAAAATTCAGATTGTTTAATCTTTAAAAACAGTCAAATTATTTTAATTCTCAATTCCTAATTTAGAATTAGACTTGCAATTGTATCAAAAGTGCAGTAGGTGAGTGACATCTTGGATGACTGCTTGTTGCAGCACGGCAAGCTCTTTTGAAAGGGTTGCCCTACTCTGTTATACCTGAGAAACATTTAGCTAGGAGAGGGTTTTATGCAGATGTCTCAGTAAGAAAATTTTGCCATTAAAAGTAAATATTTTTCTATTTTGTATTTTCTCCATCTCAAACAACTGAACGTTATAAAATTTAAATATGATATTTCTATGGTTAATTGAACTAATTTCGACATGACCTTGCCACATGTACTTTTTTCCTTGCATCACATTCAACTATGATTCACCTCCTAGTTGATTTTAGCCAATTTGTAGGGTGTCATATTTTTAAAAAGACTCTAACATATATTTTTATTTCTTTGTTTTTATCTGTACTATATTTCACAAAGGAACATATTTTATCTTCTATATTTATAAGCACATCATGAAAAATAAATGGGTAGAATTTTAAGATCCATATACTTGAGTATGAATATTGTACATAACCTTATCTTTTGATCAATGCAGTGTTGCCTAATGCCCAGAACTTTGTTATGAGATCATGCACTAATTGGAAGAGCCTCACTGCATTGCAGACTAAGACCAGGTATTTTGTTCTATTTGGGATTCCAAAAAAAGTTACCATTGACAAGAAGACTTAAAAAACAAAAGTTACATTTTCAGAAGCCTAGAGGTTAGACGTCCAAGATCAAAGTGCCAGCGTGGTTACAGTTTGGTGAAGGCTCTTTTGCTAAATGGCTCTCTCCTCATTGCGTCCTTGCATAGTAGTGTTTGAATCACACACACACACACACACAGAGCCAGACAGAGAGACAGAGACAGAAAGAGA
>PVLA01000445.1:477588-557867 GCA_004027455.1 Hydrochoerus hydrochaeris | reverse complement strand
GCTCCCTACATTTTTTCCTGTATCACTTATGGGAGTATGGCAGTCCCTGTGAGGACAGCACCTGTCTTAGGTCAAGGACTCTTCATATGAACCCAACCAGGCCTTACCCATCATGGGCCTGCAGGACAGCAATAGGTCCTGTGCCTGTCTTAGGTGGCCAGTGGTGTAACATATGTGTCCTAGTTGCCCGTCTCTGGCTGCCCATAGGACAGCGCCTGTCTTGGGTCAAGGACTCTTCATATGAACCCAACCAGACCTTACCCGTCATGGGCCTGCAGGACAGCAATTGGTCCTGTGCCTGTCTTAGGTGGCCGGTGGGTAACATATGTGTCCTAGTTGCCCATCTCTGGCTGCCTGTCCAGTGTCTCAGGGCAGTTGTCTCACAGGAATTTTGTAAATCCTCCTCCATGAGCTCTTTCATTTAAAGCTTTTGTATAAACTCTCTCATACTACTCACAGAAGGTAAAATTACACAATTAGTTTTCACAAAGTTATCTAGAAGTTTTCTAGTAACTCCTCTGGAGTTTCCATTCTCGACTTCATATTGAGCATTACACGAAAATATATATATGTGAATTACACAAATTACAATTATCAGTACAAAACATTCCAAGATCCCCATGCCCAATTCCCACATGTGGTGTCCTTTTTCTGGAGAAGCGATTCCTTGAAGCGCTCTCCTCCATCCATGGACCTTGTCACAAGGCGTGGATGAACTAGGACGCGGCATGGACGGAAAAGGGCACCACAAAATACACAATGCATTTTTTAAGAGTACCCAAAACCTCTATAAAACTATGAGAATTAGAACTTATAAATTGTGATACTGTTTGCATATAGAATTTCTCATATGTTCTATATACTAGGTATATAACATATAGTAGGTGCTGTCATTTGCATTAAAATTAAATTATAATTATGTAGGAAAATTTATAGCTGGAGTACATATCAAGTCTAACATTTTCTCATGTATTTTATTGTAAAAATTAAAGACTAAGAAAATATTAGTTAAAATATAATATACTTCAGAATGTTGCTAATAAAGCATGATAGAATTCTATATACATCTTCCTTGATTTCAGAAGTGCCTTTAAGGATATATGTATAAGAAATATCCCCAAGAATTAGAGTTTGAAAAATCACAAATGAATTGAAAATAATGTCACGTGAAGAAAATTGGAGAGAGTGATGGAGTATGATTGGTACAGGACAGGCAAGTTTTGAGCTGCCTGAGTTACCTGGTGCAACCTAAAATGCTTACAAGTGTGAAATCTGACATTATTTATTGCCCCTACATGTAAAAATGTTTAGAACAATTTCTAAGTATTAACAGATACTACAGGTATGATAAATCAGAAATACCTTTAATTATTTTCCTTGTCCAATATTTGTCATTCATGGTTTTCTAATGCTAAATAAGTAAGGGAAATAATATGTACTCTTTTTTTATTTTAAAATGAAAAAAAAAGATACAGAATTTCAAAACAAAATAATAGAATATAACAAGGATTAACTCTTTTCTAATAAAACAAGCTGACAGATATTTATGGCTTTGAAAAACAAAGTATTTTCTTTCTTTTCCAGTAGAATGATTACTGAAGTGTGATGTGTAGCTCGCTATGGTCACAGTGCCAGGTGTCCTCCTCTCTTAGCCACTATCTTCATTTTCCACACTAAGCCTCCCATCTTCTAAGAAGATGACACCTTGGGCAGCCACAACTCCTTGAGAGGTCAAGGCCTTTTATTTTCATAATTAAATAATAACCAAAAGATAAAAAATATAGAGGGAAAAACAAGACAGCAGCTGAATATGGATTATGGAGATCTCCCTCTACAGATGTATTGAATGGAACAATCAAGCCACCAGGACAACTAAACAAACTAGGTAAGAGACCGTAAGGTCTGCTTTCAGTATGATAGAACAAAAAGATACATGGGAAAGGGAAGAATAGTTGTCCATGACACACTCAACCCCAATTCCAAGTAGCCCAGGGCACAGCGAGCCACCTCTCACTTGAAGAAGGGGTAATTAAGGTATGAAACCTAAATATGAAGCAGAGTATCCCTAAATTCTACTGCCTGGGCACTCTACATGATGACTGAGTTGCTAGTAGGCTAGGTAGCAATTGGACTGCCCTCACCATTTGTCCTCAAACATAGAGTAACAAGTTTGCTGGGGATCACATGACATGGGCTTTGTAACAGAGCCTGGTGCCAGGGCCATTACAGTGACACCTGGATGCCATCTGTAGACCACAGCTCAGATCCTCTAACCTAGCTCTAGAATCAGATACTTACATATCTATCTACAGGATAGACTTGATTTCAGCAATGGAGCAGACCAAGGGAACACTCACCACTCTCCTGAGAATCTCCATGCTTGCAGAAGTTGACTCAGGCATGACCACAATAACCTGGGAGGCCAAGAGTCTCCATTGCCCACATAACCTCACTCTTAGATATAATAACAGGTCACAAGACTACATTTTGCTGGATGTTTTAAGCATAAGGCTTTGCCCTGAAAATTAGTGCTGGATTAGTGAAACCTAACAATGGGCGAATTCTAATGGCTGCCATCTCTAGTCCTGCCTGTGGATGGAGGCTCTGGAAAAGCTCCACTGTAATGAAAAGACACATGGTCCCAGATGTTGAGATTATTTATGTTCCAGTTATCATCACCTGTGGCTGGCTGTAGAAGTCTTGGGTTCTAAATCAATATCATTAATATATAACTCATAGAAGTATGGTCCTAAAACAAACTTGTACAGGTGTTGGTGTGCTCATATTGTGACACTTATTCTTGGAGTTTGTGTCAGAAGTGTGACATAAAAGTCTGGAGTTGCCCTACCCATGGAGACCGCCCATAGGTAGGAAGAGTATTTCAGTGTCTGAGTATAGGCCAACAATAGCGAAGTAGATATATAGGTCTGCTCAGATCTCAGGAAGACATTTCAGGGAAAGACTACTTTCTCTAGGCAGTCTCCTGTTTCATTGTAGATAATAAACAAACAGTTCTGGAGCACAACTGCAGTTGATTGCTGTCTAGTACTGACAATATACAAAGACATTTGTGACAATTCTGGGCCTGGGCACCATTTGGTGCTGGCATAGTGTCAATGATGACATGCTCAGAGAAAATAAGTTAGAATATCTATAAAGAAAGTCACAAAACCAGGTTAGGAAGAACAGAACAAATACCCAATCCCTCACTGCTCAGATGACTTTGTGTACAAAGAACCATCAAGAACTATCTTTGAGCACTAAAGATAACATGCCAGGAACTGACCAACTGTTTATCAGTATGGGAGAACTCTCTATTTCAAACAGCCTATTTTATGGAGCATCAAGAAAACAAGAAAGGTTTAATCTTCTAACAAACTTGAAGGAGTAAAAGGCAAATTAAGTTAAATAGAAAATTCTGAGCTAAAAATGCACTTTTAGTAAAATAAAAAATTGTGACAGAAAATATCAATAGTAGGCTAAATCAAGCAGAAGAAATATTTATTGAGTTTAAGTACAAACTGAAATTATACTGTTATAGGAGAAAAAAGCAAATAATGTTTGTATGAACTTCGGACAGTATTAAAAGATTGCTGGGGTTCAAGAAGTACTACATGAGAAATCCATGGTGGTAAAAAGATTATTGAAAGAAATAAGAATACTTTCAAATCTGTACAAGGATACAAATAGAAGAAACAGGGAAGATCATTTGATCAGCTGTCAGATTTAGCTGACTCCTAATCAAACTCATATATGAAAAATGAATAGAAGTTTCTCAAGGCTGCAAGAGAAAAGAAATAACATGTAAGGGTACATTCAATCAAAATAGCACACATGTTCTCCACAACTGTCCACCAAAAATATTGTACTCAAAAAACATATCCATCGGAAATCCTTCTGTAGAAACTTTTCCAGAATGAATGAGATGTTTGTCCACTACCTTTGCTCTACAAGAAATGCAAAAGGAAGTTCTTTAAAAGAAAGAAACCTTGATGAGAAAGAAGAAAGCATAGGTAGGCAAAAACTTTCTGGTAAAAGCACACAAAGAAATTGAGAGAAATGGAAATGGAGACATAACACACTGGGAGCACTGCATGTCCACATACAGAGAACGAATCTCCTACCTTATCTTCCACCAGTTACAAAGGTCAACTCATTATGGGTTAGAAATTTATGTGGAATACCTAATGCTATGGAACTACTAGTAAGAAACACAGACAAAGCACTTTAGAATTTCTGGGGGACATGCATGGTACATATCTGTCAGGGTATTGATACATAAAATATATAAGGAACTTCAAAAACTTAATGATGAATAAACTGAATAAAAATATTAATTCATTGGAATATTTCCATACAAATGTCCAACAGGTATAACTATCTCTAGTTATCAGATAATATCTCTAGTTATCAGATAAATGCAACTCAAAATCACAAACAGATATCACCTCCTCCCAGGAAAAATGACTAATACCAAAAGAATAAAAGATAAAATATGCTATTCAAGTTGTGGAAGAAAAGCAAGTGTGCTAGTTGTTTTCCACTTAAATAGATTAAGACACTTGGATAGCAGGAACACTATACTCACCTGTGGACTTACATTCATAGCTGAATATGCTATTAAGAAATGGGGCTGAATCTATTGGAGATGTATCACTGGGGATGTGATTTTGGAAAGTACAACTCTAGCTGGTTTTCTTTCTCTGCCTCTGTTTCTTAACTGTCATAAAGTGATCAGATTTCTTCTACCAGGCCTTACGACTTTTTTCTCATGGAGTTATCTAACCATGGATTTAAGTCTCTACATAGATGAAATTTATCTTCCTTTGAATACTGTCAGTTATTTTATCACAATAAGGGGAAAGCTGACCATCAGAGGAAGATTTGCACACTCTTGGTGGGAGAATTTAAATTAGCTCAGGTGTTGTAGAAAAAAATTGTGGAGTGTTATGGCTTGGGCCTAGATGTCCCCCCAAAGCCTCATGCAGTCATAAGAGGAGCTTTTTCAGAGGTGGGTGGGTCTAGAATGTGTGATCTGAGATAAATAATGTGTGATAACTAAAGTAGTCCACTGATTGGTTTGCCATCCACCCTAAACTGAAAGCTTGGATAAATATAAGAGACAAAAAGAAGCTTGTTGCTTGTAGCTTCCTTGTAGCTTGGTGCCTTTTACCTTCCATTTTCAGCCTGCCATGAACTATTTCTCCTCAGAGATGTCCATCTGTCTTGCCACTTTCTCTTTCAGCCATTCAAAAAATTATGGATTTAACTTTAACTTTCGATGTTAGATAGTTTGTTTTAGCAATGAGAAATGTAACTAAGGCACAGAATTTCCACAAAAGAATGACCATAAGATCCAGCAAATCCACTGCTGAGTATATCAAAGAAAATTCTGCACTCCTGTGTTCACTATGGGGTCATCCACAATAGCCAAGAAATGGAAATAACCTTGTTTCCATCAATTGAGCAGTGAATAAGATGCAGTATATTTATAAAATGGAATACTTATGACATAATGAAATCATGTCATTAGCGACAGTATGAGAAATCATTATGTTAAATGAAAGCATAGAAATACAAATATTGCATGTCATCACTCATGTAGAATCTAAAAATGGTGATATCATAGAAGAGGAAAGCAGAACCATAGATCCCAGAGGATAGGACAATGGGTGAAATAAGGGATGTAGAAAGAATGATCAATGGATACTATTTTACAGTTAAGCAGGAGCTGTACATTTTAAAAAGCTGAAATGCTGAAGTGTAAAAGTTTTTACCACAAATAAATGATAAATTTCCAAGGAGATAAATTTAATAACCTGATTACACACTACATAATGTATACATGTATTCAATATTCATCCCATTGATATTCACTTTTATGTTTTTGGTGTGGTTATAAAATACAAATAAATGAAGTATCAGTCATGGATGGATTATATTTGCTTGTATTCATATTTTTGTGTGATCTCAACACATTGAGTCAATGCTTCATCTGACTCACTAAGCAATATGATGTCAACAACTCACACAAGAGTTTAAAAATAAATTCCATGTTGGATAATGCAGAAAACCACCATTCTGAACTGTAAAACATCTAAGAGCCACCAGTGTCAGTGGATCTGTTCAGTAATGGATGCACATACATCATTCCAAATGAAACTGAGAATCATCCACCTATGTTTGATCCAAACAGTTTGTCCACAGTCATGAACAAATAAAATATTTGTTATTTAAGCAGATAAGTTATAAGGTAAGTTTTTATGTAGTGATAGACATTCATACAACAGGTGATTGGGAGATATGAGGAACTGTACATACTTGACTAACCTCTCTCTGTAATGAATTCTAGTAAGATAGGATGAATATATGGGTAAATAAGACCAACCTTGTGTACTTTGAAATAACATATTCCTCAGTGACTATATTATACTATTACAGAGTATCTTTATAGAAACATATCTTTTCAACCAATAGTCTCCAAAATAATTTCAATTTCATCATTGTAAGCCGGAATGAAGCCATAGTGGGTATGGTTTAGTTTGGTTTGTTTTTTGGGGTGGTTTTTGAGAGAGAAACAAATGTGGACTGTACTTAAGTAGCTTTATATATTAGCAGTATGAAACAGAGTTCAATCTCCAAAATAGAAAATGCTATGAGTTGTTTTATTTTTCCCTTTAAAAATGCAAGAAAAATAATGTCATCTTTTGACACAATTGTTCGTTTCTCAAATAAAAGGAGGAGTAAAGAAAGATCCATAGAAAATTAAAGATTTCCTGCTGCCTACCCAATGACAGCCTTAATTTTCTCATTCTCAAGACAGAATAACTCTACGTTTTACCACTGCCAGGTGTTTGGATTTCATTGAAAGCATCATTTGAGCTAACTGTTTTCTAGCATTGAAATTTCTAGAAGTGCCAGATTCCTACTTTAGCAAGTGTTGGGATTTTGTGGTAGCAGCAGGAACTTTATTTGTCTTATTATAACAGGTCCTTAATTCTAATAACTATTTGTACTGATACAACACTAGAATCTATTGGGTTTTTTTATTTGTTTTTGAGAACTGTTTAGTGTACTCCAGATGACTATGGAGCACAAAGGCAAGAGAGAGCTTCTGTCATCCATGAGTTGAACTAAGTCTTACTTCAACTGCAAAATTTCTGTTAAGGTGTCCAAACTTGGCTTTAATTTATGTCATCTTAATAAATGTAGAGAAGGTCTGAGATCAAATGAAACATATGATATACATATTTTTTCTTCTGAAAAATCTATCTTAAAACATTTTGTTAATAAGCATGAAACTAGATTAGTACTAGCTAATATATGAGGTAGGCACATAATTTATATATTTTTATTTTTAAAAGTTTACCTAATTATTTGTGCTATACATTTATATGATTGACAGTACACTAGGTTTGTTTGCAACAGGGTCACCAATTGTTTGTTATCACACATTAGGTTAAGCACAACATCACTGAGTAATAGGAAATTTCAGCTGCTTATGGAACCACAGCTGCGTAGAGGTAGTCTATTGGTGACTAAAACTTGCGGCACCTGGCTATGTATGTGTTACAATGCTGTTTAAGGCATCATAGAGCTAACGAGAAGACTCACCTGACCAGTATTGGAAAAAGGAAAAAACTTTGAAACTGTGGTATTGGATACATTTTTACTTTGGAGATGCCAATCAGTTTTGGTCTTGATTAACCATGGTGAGAAAGCTGTGTACCTCTTTGGCATCTGTATTAAGACAAAGGCAGTGGTTGGAATCCAGGGCTTGACAAGATACTGGATATGAATGCTGCTTGCCAGCATTGTGTGCAGGATCCAAGATCTGTCCTCCCACTTCCAAGGCAGAACATATACAATCCAACATTAAAAGGATGAAAATGCAATGCAGGTGAATTGGAAGCACTAAGGCCAATTGTGCACTGACAAATTACATCACTGCTGGTGGCTCTAGAAATCTGGCACAAAAAACAAATCTTTGTGGAAGGGAAATAATGTAATCTCAGACCTTAATGATTTCCACATATAGTAGTTTAAAATGCCTACCTGGCAAACACTCAAAATAATAAAAGGGTGTGAATAACAAAAATGAATAAAGGAAAATAGATATGCATAAACTCAAAGTATGCTACATATTAAATTAAATATAGACAAGGCAATATGTACAGATTGGAATACAAAAGAACACAAAAGAAAATTATATAAAGTATTTGATAAAGAGTATGATAAAAATGACTAAATTGATAGGAGAAATCAATAATGTACCTAAAACATCTAAGTAAAACCATATATAGGAAATGTTTCTTTCT
Source organism: Hydrochoerus hydrochaeris (assembly GCA_004027455.1). NCBI lineage: Eukaryota > Metazoa > Chordata > Mammalia > Rodentia > Hydrochaeridae > Hydrochoerus > Hydrochoerus hydrochaeris. The sequence continues at coordinate 549,549 of PVLA01000445.1, read as the reverse complement.
CCCTGCTGAAACACAATACTCAACACCCACAACTCTTGAAGAGCAGTTTTATTTTGACTTACATTTCAGTCCATGGTCAGCTGGCTTTCAAGAAGAAACAGAACAAAGGAAAACCATGGTGGAGGAAAAAGCCACTCATGTCATGGCACTCTAGGGGAGAGACCCAAGGGTGTAGCCTGAAAGGAAGTAAACTCTTCCGGGTCAAGCTGACAGTGGCCAGTTCTTCAAACTAGATCCCACCTCCTAGCAGCCAGGCAGCTCTAACGCCCCATAATTCAGTCATCTCTGAAACACCAGGCTTTGGGGCCATTTGAGATCTAAAGCATAACAAAATCTATGGTCTTAAATGTATAATTCCAAAGAAATAAAAGGATAAGGAGAAAAGTTAGAATCTAGAAGATACTATGTAAGAAAAATGGAGAATGTAGTACGGAAGTAAATAATGTGAAAAATGCTAAAAACTGTAAATATTTTCTATATATGTAACTGAGATCTTATAGAATATAGTAGTACAAAAACAGTTCTAATTTTTGAATAAAAACTGAGAATTTCCCAAAACTTATGAAATAAATGAAATGAGAAGCTAAAATGTACCTATGAACCCCAAGGTGATATTACAAAGAAACTCATTCAATACATACAAAGTTATTTGCATTCAAATTAAAAAAAAAAAGTCTCTAGAGTGAGAGCTGGGGATTTAGCTCAGTGGTACAAGCACCGGCCTGGAAAGTGCAAAGTCATGAGTTCAATCCCCAGTACCTAAAAACAAAACAAAACAAAAACTCCAGAGTAAATAGGTCCTATGAACCCATAATGCACATATAGATGTTCAAGAGATGAGTGAACCAGAAACTTAGAATAATACTTTCTAAAGAAAATACACTAATTAGAATAAAGAGCAAATCTTATGACCTTCATTAGCAATCAGAAAAATAAAAATCTTATAAAAATCAGAATTATCACTTTACATGTACCACATTGGTTAAAATGTACAAAATGGATTAAAAACTCTGTTGAAAATCAAATAAGAACTCTTACATACTGGTAATGAGAAGGTAAACTTATACAGTCACCCTACAAATCATTTGGTTTTGTTTTTGAGAGCTTTATTAATCATAGAAGTTCTTTCCTGAGACATTTTCAAAAGGCTGTGAGGTAAATACTTTCAGAATGCTAAGAAATTATTTTTCACTGTCCTTAACTCATGAGTAAAAGTGGAGTTTTCTAGAGGGCACATGGAGTGGCATTTTCATAGAGTGAATACAGAGTAGATGCAATAATCCACCTATTCTAAACAGACAAAAACTTTTCATGAGGTGTGAAAAAATGTAAAGCAATGTCAAAATTATATCAATATTGAAATTAAAACATGTGTTAAGTTCAATGGGTATAATTCATAGAAATTTTTTGACATTAGATAATTTTCAAATGTAAAGATATTCTGAGAGAAAAAAATTGGTGCATGCTATGCATATACAAATGCACAGAGACATTTATGGAACAGCCAAGATATGGATATAATCAATTACCTTTTACAGTTGACTATATAAATTGAGACGTACTCATGATGTGAAGTACTATGACAATGAGTATAGATGCCAGCAACCACATAAAAGGACCACATACTAGAAGTTGAACTAAGATTTATCAGATTAGCTGGGGATTTAGCTCAGTGGCTTAAGCACCTGCCTGGCAAGCATGAGGTCATGAGTTTGATCCCCAGTACCAAAAACAAACAAAAAAAGATTTATCAGATTTAAGATATTTACCCTAATATATATATATATATATATATATATATATATATATCACAATCATTGTGCTTTTGGATTCATACTTAAATGGAAAACAAAGACTACAAAAAAATGAAAAAAAATTGCTCTAGAAAACAAAGCCAGAGTGAAAACACACTTTGTGACATAAGAAGAAATGATTAACTGAAAAGAGACCCAAGTAGGACTTTATATTTTTCTCTTTATTTTTAAAACAAAAACAAAACAAAATCATGTCTTGAATCTTAACAGAATTGATATCCTAAACATACTTCATTCATTTAGTTTGTATCCAGCTACATTTTGTACCCTGGCTAAAGCCTTTATCAAAGACATCTCTCTCTAAAGTGCCTTTCGTGTCCTCCTTGTCTAAGATTTTGGCTAGATTCTCACATGAGTGGCATCCTAATTCACCACAGGTTTTCTCCTGTTTCCTGTTACATTAAGGCGAGGTTCTTTATTATTTGGAGTTTTTTTTTTTCCTATGAAGCTTGGGAGAGGGTCTCATTTTAAAAATTTTTTTTTAATTTCAAAGTTAATAAAAAAAAACAATAAAAATGATACAGAATTTCAAAACAAGATGATAGGAAATTACCAGTGGTTAATATATTAGCATATTGTGATCTTTAAAATAGTTATTCAAATTACCAAATATAAACATGCAAAACTAATCAATCAGTATAAGCACTATTCCTTTCAATAAACTACTAGGATTAGTAGTACAATTATTTTAGTTATCATGTGTGTATATATATATATTTTTTTTTACTCCTTCCTTCTTTTCTCCTTTCCTACCTCCCAGTTGTAGAGTACTACTCAGTTATAAAACAGGATAAAATAGGTAAATGGATGCAACTAAAGATTACACTCATAAGTGAAATAAATCAGGCTTCCATTTGTAAAGATCACACTGTCCCTAGTGTAAGAAATTGAAAGAGTAAGTAAGATCCTAAAGGTACAATAGATATTGTGAAAAATAAAGAACCTGCCCAAGTAGGACTTTGAGATATTTCTCATTTTTTAATTATTAACCTGAGTGTTTCATGCAGATGCTGTGTTCATGATAAGTGACCAAAACACACATTTTCATAAAGTTAAATAGCATTATAAAGCTTATTCTAATTTAAAACAGGACTGTTCTTTTTTTGTATAACTTTGCCAGGACTCATTATCAGCAGTCTTTTTGTATGTCTTGCTTTGAGAAATGGCTATTTATATGTCAGTAGTTATTTTGGAGGACATTGATACATCCATTATGGAAAAGTTATGTAGGTGCCTCCAAAGAAGAGGCAGGCAACAGTAATCCCAGCACTCCAGGAAGCTGAAGCAAGAGGATAAAGTTTGAACCAACCTGGACAACTTCATGTGCTAACAACAACAAAAAAAGGGGGCTGGTGTTATAGCTCAGTACAAATTTCCTGAGTTGAACTCCCTCTAATGAAAATAAAAATAGATGCACCATGTAATCCAGCAGTCTCACTACTTATTATCCAAAGAAAATGAGTATGTCAAAGAGACATTTGTACCCCATGTACATGTCAGTACTATTTACAATAGCGAACATAATTAAGCAAACTAAATATCAACAGATGAAAGAATAAAGAAATTGTGTTATCTTTATGCAATATAGTACTGAGTCATCAGTACTATATTGCATAATGAAATAATGAAATCTTGTCATGATGGGTAAAACTGGAGATCATTACATTAAGTGAAATAAGCCAGGCACAGAGAGACAAATACTGCATGATCTCATTCATATGTTCAGTTTTTAAAAAATGATCTCATGGAAGTTGACAGTAGAATGCTGGATAGCAGAGCTGAAAAACATACGGAAGAGGGAAGGAAAGGTTGATCAATGGGTACTACTATGGCATAGTTAGGTGCAATCAAAAAGAGAAAACTGGCAATGATGAAAGGTACAAATAAACAAAAGTAGTTTATTACTGGTACCACAAAGCTTGCTTGGCTGTAGTTAGGATAAAATCTGTTTCTACAATTGTGAGTGTTTTGTGTATTATACTGAAATTTAATTGTTTTTTAGGAATAAAATTCAGCAGCATCAGAATAAGGATAGCATTAACATCTGTGAACTGAAAAAAAGTGGTATCTGGGATATCAAGGTAACATTTTGATTTTGAAAGAGGAAGCATTCCAAACTAAAATACATTACTATTAAAGACAATAGAAAAGGTAATTACAGTACTTTCTTTTACCTTTTTCATTGACATATTGTTATACATATTTATGGAGTACATAATAACATAGGTAGTCAATGTGTAACAGTCAAAACAAGGTAATTAGCATTTCTATCTTTGTTGGAAACCATTGAGTTCTCGAAAACAAAATAATACAGTTAGGTATATGGGCTATAGTCACCACATTGTTCTGTATAATATTAGGATTCATTCTTTCTGTATCACTATATTCTAGCACCACTTAGCAGACTTTTCTAGTCACCATAAAGCAGTGTCCTGCTTATATTTTAATAACAAACTTACTGAGAATCAATTCAAGAAATAATCCCATTCATAAATACAAAAAATAAAGTGAAGTAACTAAAAATAAATGTCACCAGGGAAGTGAGCTTTCTACATGAAAAATTAAAAACATTGGTGAAAAAAATTAAGAAGACATAAAAAATAGATACTGCATACTCATGAATGGGAAAGTTTAATATAGTTAAAAATCTCTGTATCACCTAAAGCAATTTACAAGCTTAATGCAACCACCATCTGAGTGCCAATGACATTACTCACAAAAATACAAAACATTTCTAAATGTGTATGGAACCACATAAAACACTTAAAAGGCTACACAATCCTGAAAAAAGAAGAAAAAAAATCTACAAAAAACAAATCTGGAGACATCACATACCTGACCTAAAAACATATGACAAGCTATTAAAATTTGTTAAATTCCTATCTTGTTTTGTAATTCTATTTTGCCATTGTTTTTGCTGTAGCAGTTGTCATCATTTTGCTTTTGTTGCTTTTTAATCATTTATTTGTATCTTGATTTTTGTTTTTTCTCTTTAAAAATAAAAAATAGCAAGATATTAACATAAATACTGACAATATCAAATATTATTAACTTGTATATAATCATGGAATCACATCATTTGTACTTCAAAATGTTGCAAAACTCTAAATTAACTTTCTTATACTTTAACTGTCTCAAGAAATAGTTAAGGAGAAATACTGTATGTCACTATGGAGGCACTAATGCAATTTATAACCTGCTTTCTTGATAAATATATTTTCTCTCCCAAATGAGTCTTTTTATATCTAAAAACCTACTTCCATTGCCAATTAAGCCATTGTCCTTACCAAATTCCATTTATTTATAAGGATAGTCATAAAGCTCTGGTCTATCTTTTTTTTTTTTTTTTCAAACTTGGAACCTTGTGTTTGCCAGGCAGGTGCATAAGTCACACCTATACCCTCTGGCTGGTCTATCCTTTTAAATCCTGTCTTTGACAGTCTACATCATTCAGCAACTCAAGATGATGAGTGTTACCACAGTATGTGCCATATGAGTTTTTTTTAATTCTAAAGAGAAGAAAAATCAAGAAGCAAACAAACCATCCAAAAACAACAACAAAAGCAAAATGACAACAACAGTAATAGCAATTTAGGCTTTCAAAACAAGATGATAGGAATTTAAAATGGTTGTTATATTGCATAGTGTTATCTTTAAAATAGTTACTCAGGTTACCAGGCACAGGCATGCAGGATTGATCAGACAATATAATTTCCATCTAAGTAGTTTCTTTTCCTTTTACTTTATCTATTGTAACTTTTGGGTTTTATTTACTCTTTCAGTGTCTTACACTGGCGAGACAATATAGTGTTTCGACGTGCAAGTCTGATTTATTTCACTTATGAGATGGTTTGTAGTTGCACTTGTACCATATGAGCTTAAAAGTAAAAGAATCACAAATGTTCAGTTAACCCTTTTTAAAAATGGGACTGTGTGTATAATAAACTAAAAAGTTGGCCTGAAGTCACACAATTAAGTAATATATCTTGAACCTGAAAAATGATATATTGATAAAATTGAGTTTTATCTACCCCTTGGTCATGTTGAGCATGTAAGATAATACAATTCATTCAAATCTTAATTTGTTTTAAAATGTCTAGTTATCTAGTGTTATAATGAATACTGAATTTCATCAGAGTAAAATCTGGAAAAGTTTACCATTATTTACAAATCTACTTCTTTATCATTGATTAGAAAGACATTATTTCTTTAAATCAAGTTTATGAAAAATTCAATCCATATAAACACTGAGCATTTTACATAGAACACACATTAACAATAAAGTAGTTAAGAGCAATTCCTGATTCCTAATTCAGTTAGGGAAAACAGCAACAGTTATATTACAGGAATTACCCTATATACTGGTTAAAAATTGCTAAGATAGGCAAAAGTTACTGTTTTCAGAAGCTCATATTGTAATTAGTGAATCAGACATTTTTGCAAGAAACAGACAAAGCCAGTGATACAGACAAACTTGACAATCACAAAGTGAATAAGTAAACACGATGTTGACATTTATTTAACTACCTTGGAAAGAGTTCTACATTAGGCAATGGTTTTTATTTATCTTTGTTCATATACCTAAACAGAGCTGAATTTCATGAGTAGAATTATGTAGTTAGTTTGAAAAAAAGAGGGGCTTTGTTTTTATCTCTCCCTTTTTAATACTTAAAAATTAAACACCTCTACTTCTAGTTCTTTGAAGTGATGTCAACATTAAATGCCCAGATTAGCTATGTCTTCTTAAGCTAGGTCACACTAATCAGAGAAGATAAAAAGCTGTAACAGGAAGTAGAAGTAAGTACTACATTATTGATTAGTTTAAAAATACTTCATTTGTAGCAGAAAGTGTTATTGTAATTTATAGACTATTTGATGGAATATTTCAGCTTGTCAGGTAATGAATTCAATTAACTAGTGATGGTTAATTTTTTACAATGATGTTTTTAAAACACATTCCTCTTTATATCATGGTGTAAAGTAAAACAGTTACTAAGCTTTATTGTTACACAAACATTGAGTAGCTTATACAAGCACTCATTTTGTTAAAATATAATTATTTTTGAAAGATAATTTTTTCATTGCCCTAAAGTTAACAGTTTCAACATTGGCTTTGAAGTATAAGAATATGTTTCTAATCATTGGCTTATTTCTCAAATTAGATTTATAAATAGTATATTTTGATATATAGTTTTTTAAAAGTCTTATGAAATATATATATATATATTTAAGGATGTAGGGGGATATGAATTGACTCAAAAATTTAAGTGATTTCAGGTACCATTTACAACTTTTATACACATTTGATTCATAACTGTAATCTAGTAATTAATTAATGAGTGAGGCTTGGTTAGTTCTAACACAAAAACATTGATACAGGGGTAAATTGTTCAATACAAGACTATAAACGATGCGTAATACATACAGAATACAGAAGATTGCTTATTATCTATCTCTTTCTCTATTTCTCTCCGTCTCTCTGTCACACACACACACACACACACACACACACACACACACACATTTGTGCTCATTTCCCAATCTGTAAATACTACTGAAAAATCTAGCAGCAAAAAAGAAGATGGCTAGCTCACCCAATAGGTGTTTCTTTGAAATACTGTCTTCAAATTTTTGAACATAGAAGTTTCCTTAAGATAATCAATTTGCTCTCAGACAAATTCCCAAATACTCTAGAGATTTGAAGGAAACTCACGATAAGCCTGTAAGTCCACCCTGAACACTTGAGGGCTAGGATCACTGAAAACTTCTGTAGCCATTATGCACAGTGGACATGTACTAATAAAAAATAAAAATTGAAAAGAAAAGGAGTGCTTGTTACAAATAAAAATTAAAAAACACAGACAGCAGTAATTTAATTTCATCATCAACATATTTAATCTTTTTAGTTTACTGTTAGCTCACTCAAGTGGGAACATAAAGTTAACCACCGCAATTATTATTATATCATTCAGCATTCCCTAAGAAATTGAATCTGCAGTACTGGTAGAGGACTGTGTGTGTGTGTGTGTGTGTGTGTGTGTGTGTGTGTGTGTGTGAACAGAGAAAGACAAACTGAGATTAAGGTTATGATGTATTAACTCATGCAGTTGTGGAGGCTGAGAAGTCCCATGATCTACCATTGTTACCCCTGGCAAGCTAGAGGTCCAGAAGAGTTGGTGGTACAGCATCAATCCAACCCCAAAGGCCTGAGATCTAGGGGAACCAAGGTAGAAATCCCAGTCTAAGCATCTAAAGCCACTTCTGTCTGAGGACAGGAAAGTATAGGTATCCCACTCTAGGAAGAATGCTTCCTTCTTTTTGTTTTATTTGGGCATACACCAAGTCTACAGATTCAGATGCTAATCTCATCTAGAAATTTCCTCACCAATACATTTGATGTTTTTACAGATATCTAGGAATCCGTTAGCTCAGTCAAGTAGGTACATAAAGTTAATCACCACAATTATGTTCAGGGAACTGTTCAGGTGTTTCATGTGTATCAGCCCATTTAATTCCTCCAATCTAATATTAGTAATCATTGAGCCTCATTTTACAGAAGAGATAGCTTTAAGATGAGTATAGAAGTTGTATATCTTATAAAACACAATAAATTTAACAGTCAATGCAGGCAGGAATTCAGGGCAGAGGAAGTAAGGTATAGAGTAACCATGAGTTTTCCTTCAGTATGTGAGTTGGTACTTTCAGGGGAAATAAAACCAAATAGGCGTAAATGTATATTGCTCTATAGAGGATAAAGATCTCAGGGATTAGGACTTGAGGGGAAAAATTAGAGTAAGACACCAAAGAGAAGGACCAGCAGAACCTAGGTAAAAGGCTCCATGAATAAACTGAGTGTGCTGGTGCAGGCTTCTAATCCCAGTCTTCTGCTAGGCTGATGCAGAGGGTCATACTGTGGAAGCTGTCCTGTCTCAAAAAAAGAAAAGGTGAACTGAAGATGTGGGGCGGGGGGGAGTCTTAGTGTGAAGGCCCTGGTTTCAATTCCTAGAGGCAAAAATCCTCATTAATTATTGACTAATTTTTAATGCAATACAATGATACTACAATATAATGATACTACAATAAAATCCAGAATAAAGGATAGTACTACTGCTTTTCAATCAAAGGACAAAACAAAAACATACTGGAAAAAAAGTATCATCTTCTAGAAGATTATAACTATTTCTTCTCAAAATTAAAACCAAGTGACTTAGAATCATTTAATTAGAAAATGAAAAATTCACAGATGGCTCATATTTTGAGGCTAGCCAACTGAAAATTTAGTATTATACATAAGCATGGAAATACGTGAATTCATAAAAATATGTTATAACAAAATATTAAGAAATTAATATAAACAAAAATGATGGCAATATGAGTAATGAGCAAATAGAAATCAAATAGCAAGGTAAATTTAAACTTGTATTTGTATTTATTCTAAAATAATATCCAAAGTTTTAAAAATATGAATATTTACAAAAAGGTCCATAAAATTTTGTTAATAACAAATTGTTACAAAGAGGAATAATTATTAAACTAACATGGAGCATAATGTAGTAAATTTTTTTCAGGGGAAAATAATATAACAAGAGGAATGAAAGGTAGAATGATTAGTCAAAAGAAATATGCAATCCCAAGCCAACATATAGCTAAAAATATTTTATGCATACAGAATACAGTATCAAATAATGAAAAGCAAAAATCTACTCACACTAATGTTGAGAATTTTATCATATCTATCTAGTAACTTTTGGAGGATACAAATCAAATCAGTACCACAGTATAAGAAATAAGCATGTTAAGACACTTGAATTAAATCACACATATGCTATATTCCTCCCCAAGAAAGCAGAGGGCATGTTTTTCTTCAAGAATGCCTCAAAAATTTTCCAAATTGGCTATATGTTAATCCATGTACCAAATCTCAATAACTTCAAATACTTAAAATATATACACATTATATTTTATTCTCCAATCATACTGGAGCTGAATTATAAATGGAAAATTCTCAAATAATTTGAAATTAAGCAATATATATCAAATATAAATATCAAAAATTCAAAATTGAGTGAAATACATTTTACACTCAAATGCAGATACAACAGTTGTTAGATGAAGTAAAATTGTAATGGAAAGAAAACATTTAACGAGAAGAAAGTTTGAAAAGCAATTGTTACCCTATGGCAAAATATAAAATAATTCCAATTACAAAGGTGTAAAGAAAAAATCATTTTTAATGGTTGTAAAATGTTGGCTAGAAATTTGAGATGGGCTCAGGTATAAAGCACATTATCTTCATTTGCCAACAACTTAGGTCATTCAGTGGGATTCTGCTACAAACTGCTCTGGTCTTAAAGGTCTGTCACCTTCTATCACTTATCTGTTGAGTTATGCAGTAGAGTGGCACCTCTTTCTGTATATCTTCATGTCTTTTGCAAGCATTCTGTCTAGAATGGTGGCAGGACTTCTTACATGGCAGGGCCATGGCTCAATAGTTAATACTCAAAAGGCAGAAAATAGGAAGTCCATTTTCCTAATACCATGGTCTCAAACATGGCACAGTGTATTCCACTGTATTGTTTCGGGCACAAAATGTTAATAAAAGGCAAGAAAAAATAGATAATAGCTCTTATTGGGCAGAGTGGCAAAATAACAAGCTAGTGGGCATTGCACAGTGGTAGAATTTCTGCTTAAGATAAATAAGACCTTACTTTTAATCCTCAGCAAACACACACACACACACACACACACACACAGGCACAACAAGGGGAAAAGTCACTGTAATTATCTTTGCAAATAATCTCTCATAGCATCAAGCACAGCTACATTCATATTCTCCCATACATGACTGGGTCAGGCGTAATAGCTAGTCTAGGGGTTTCAGAATGTGTGAAAGACTAGTTGGAACACCTAAGAATGATCTTAGCAGAATCCATCCTAGAGAAATCTTCTTCACTCACCTACCAGCCAGCCACATCATTTCCAGAGAAATCAGCCAAGCTTAGGCAAACTTAGCATAAGTACAACCATACATTTGCACTCATAATAACAAAGTGGCGATGGTTTAAACTTTTGTTTTGCAATTGTTTCTTAAGGAGCATTGTTAAAGCAATAGATAGCAAATTAAAAATATATTTAAAAAATTACACTAATTTTAAAAGCTTGGGAAAACTAGATATATATAATTTAAAGTAGAATAAATAGAATGAAAAAATTTGCTAGCTAATGAGAAATATAATTAAACAAAACACTATTTACTTTTTATGGTGAAATAAAGCTACATGCGAGGAGTTAAGAAAAATGGAAGGTATTTTCAGAACTGAAGGATGGGTCTGGACCGAAGGCTGTGAAATATCTACAATCTAGTAGCAGGTTTATGTTACTCTCTGGGTTATATAGTTATTTCCAATCTGTTCTTCCTAAGGGTTTCATTAAATCCTATAAACTTTTACAGCTTGATCTCAGGAGTACTATGGATAATTAAGAGTCTGCTACAGACTTCAGAAAGCAAGAAGACATTGATAGAGAGGCACCCATTTCCCAACTGTGGCAAAGAAAACAAAAGCAGTGATCACTGACACAGAGCCAATTAATATTTAGAGATAAAGGTAACAGATGAGGTTAGAGGAGTTTAGTAGACTTACTGTGGATCACAATTATGGGTGACTCTTAAAGCAATATTAGGAAATATTTTTAGTTTTAGTTTTCACAAAAGAAAACATTGGGGCTTAATTTCCTATTCATAGTTTACGAAAACTTTGAATATTAATTTCATACTGAAGGGATAGCTAGAAACACACCTTTGCAAATTACCTGATTAGTCAGAATAAGTACATTTTATAAAATATTAGATAATGTTCTTAAATTTTAAAATTTTATATCTAAGTTATATAACTATTAAATAGAATGCCAGTGATTAAGAATCACATTGAAAATGTTAAACATAACCTGAAAAAAATAGATTGCTTTCTGCTAAGCACTCAGATTACTTATATTTTTGTAAAGCTAAAAAATAATGTTTTAAAAAATAAAAAGCAATGTTTTTACAAATATTTCAATTTTTTGTCTACTTCTCAGAAACACAGAATTAGGGTGGTATAATGTCCAATTGTTCATCACAGGCTGTAAAGAAGAAACCAACATACTTCATCTGTTCACTTACAATTATTACTACAATTACTACTCTGTGTTTTGAAACTAATTCTAGATGCATCACCCATAAATGTTTCTTAATTCTTTCTGATATGGAAGTCCTTTATGGTTCCTATGTTTCTAGTACATGACTATGAATTACAATTAAAATAATTAATAATATCAATAGCAATATCATAGTTTTATTTCTTCAAATATTTCAAAATATATTACCAATGTGTTTAATTCAGGTTCCAAAGAAAGCAATTTTTTATTTAGCTTGTCTCTTTTTATTCTGTAAAGACTTTCTTCTTGCTCTATCTCCAATCACTGATACACTGAAGAAACCAGAGCATCTGTCGTAGCTGATGCTCCTATTACCATTTTGTGATTTCTAATGGAGTCCTTTATCACTCCTTCATCCACTTTCCTGGAAGTTGGTAATTTATGCTTAAATATTAAGTTTAGTTTTGGGGAAAGACAGGTGATATTGTATATTACTCTTTCAGCACAGTAGGAGACAGCCCACGTTAGTATGCCTCACAACAGGTGATATTACAACTAAATAAGTCTAAGTAGTTTCAGACTCATGTCTATTTACATGTCATTAATTATGCATGTAAATGTTACTACATTCCCTGTAGCAACACAAGCTCGATCTACAGTTTTGGATGGATGTTAAATTTACAATTTCCTTAAGACATCCTAATATTTCTGCAATTACTTGATAAAACTATAAATAAGTTATTTTTTCATGGCTATAGCAGAATGATAACTTATTTTAACAAGAAATTTATTTCTCACCTTTCTGGAGGCTGGGAGGTCCAGGCTCCCTGGCCTCTGTCTAGGGAGGGCATTCTTGCTGTGTAATGACTTGGAAAAAGGGCATTACAATTTGAAAGTGAAGGGGATGACAAGCAAGGTCTCTTCCTCTTTCTCCAAAGCAATTAAACACATCACGGAGCCCCTGGACCTCAGGACCTCATCCAATTCTAATTACCCACCCAAAGCCATTACCCTTGAATACCATCAACATAGGCATTTGGGAATTAAATTTTAAAAACTGAAACTTGAGGGACAAATTCAAAGTACAGCAATGAAAAAGAACTTTTTCACTTTTTTCCCATTGATTGGTTGGTTATGCCACCTAGTATAGGATATGTATAACTACATAGTCTGTCCTTTTCATTTTTTCTGTTCTTAAATATCTTTCACACAAGCTCTCAAATCTAGAACTGACCAAAACTACTTTTCTTTCTTGGACATCTTTCTTTTATTTTCCTACTTCTTAATTTTTTTTAAAAAAATGGAAACCTAGATTAAGAGAATGATTCCAAATTAAAGATGATTACATAATTAACTATGGATTACAAAATGACAAATAGTGAACATTTCTTTCAAATTATACTGACCTCATGGATATTTATATATTTGATATTTTTCAAGCAAATGCTACATTGATTTGTTTTCAGTTTGCACATATTGCACCTTGTGAGGTCTGGGTAAATTCCTGCATCTTGGCTCATAGGACTCTGACATAAACTGATCTATTGCTCACATTGTACATGTACTGTCAAAGACCTAAAATCGACATTTATTATAAAAAGGCTGGACATTTTCTTAAGAAATGACATTTAGAGAGCAGACCCTAGGTCCTGGATGTATTAACAGATACTTAAAGTTCTATTATTTTTATTGCTTTTATGCCTTTTACACTAGATAAAGTTTGACATTCTAGCTTTAAGAATCAAAAAATGGCAACAAATCATAAATCTGTACTAATATAATAATGCAAAATGTAAAATGAAAGTTTTTATGTACCTCTTGAAAAATTTGTATTAACTTTTTTTTACTTAGCTTTCAGTGTATCATCAGAATCTGTCAGAGTGAATTTTTGTTTAGAATTAATTCATAAGTGGTCCTAACCATAAACCTTGATATATTATAACTTTTATCCCTATTTACTAGTCTCTTAAAGAACAAGTTTACTTCTTTGAGCAAAATTACACTTATCCTATTTTGTAATTGCCAAATTTGGTACACTAGTATATACATACATATATGATGTTTACAGGATCTTCTTAAGCTTATTTTTCCCATAGCCTCAATAAGTTTGCTGCCTTATATCTTAGAAATTATTTAATTTTCATGAATGATTTCTAGCCATAGCAAAAATGACTAATGATAATTATAAAGTGAACAGTGGCTAAATTACTAGTTTTTAAATCATTGGTTAATTTTATTAACTAAGAGCTATTTTTGTTGGCATTTACATGTTTTTCAATGACTACCAAAATGTCATGACTATTGATTTTGAAATTACAAATAAGTTTCAGTAAAAAGGCAAAGTATTATGTTTCAGGAAAGTATAAATTAAATTGAGACATTCCATTTTTGTTTATTTTTTAATCTTGTTAGGGAAGTTGTCCAAGAGAATAAGGAGGAGGGTTGAGGAGGAGGAGAAGGGGAAATGAGAGACATAAAGATGTATGTGTAGGATCCTAGCAGCTGCAATCTTCTTTTATCTTAAATTGCTTTGTTTTGCTTTCTCGAGCGCATCTGGGAAATTCTTTCACAAGCAGAATGATAATTTCAAAAATGCAAAGGGACACATCACAGCACTTTATCTTTAATGACAGTTAAATTAACCTTACAAATAAAATCACACTGTGAATATTCAGATGACACTCTACATGTAATTTCACAAACCCAAGAATCAAAGAGGAAGTAATATATTTGTTAAGATGAAAATAAATAGGTCTTTGCATTTGGTTAATTACTTAACTGAAAGGACTTCACTATAGAATATTTTGTGAAAAGAAAGATTATTTGCTCTATATTGTGTGAATATTCTTTCTCATTTTATTATGTTTGTAAGTCAAAGCTTATTAGATACTGTCTATTAAAGTAAACAAAATATGAAGCTGTAGGTACAGAAAGAAGAAAATATGAGACACAAATGAAATATTAATTAGATCTAACTAGTATTTTTAGATCTAAAAATAGATTTTAGAGTAAAGCAGATGAATATCTTCATAACAAAAATATTGTGCACTGTCAAAATTTTGAAAAACTTATACTTTTATAATTCAGTAAAAGATCTATGAACAATGATAAATTAAGACTAGAGGTGCATTTTAAATCTAGATTCAGCCTTTACAAGTTAAATATATAAAAACAGCTTGTGAGCTATCACACTCATTACAGTGGCAATTTTAGGTATGTATAATTGAAAAACAAGGAAAGGTTTAATAAAAATTTGGATTTGCTCTGCTTCAAGACTTATATTTTATTGAATTTTTCTTCTGTCTCATTTGTTTTCCTTAATCTTCATAGGGTTGCAAAATATTAAAATAATTCTTTGTATCTAGGTGGTGTATAGTGATGACTGTGTATCTCAGTATAGAGCAGGTTATGAGGACTGAGTTCAGAACTCATAATGAGCTACATCATTCAGCCCAGGTTGATTTTTTATTTTGAAGCAGGGTTTTACTAAGTCCCTAAATCCCTAAATTGCTCAGGTTGGTCTTGAAATTTCAATCTTCCTGACGATAATGGATTATAAGAGTAAGGCATAAAGTCAGGCTAAAAAAAAAATTGTAATGTCACTCCATTGTTATTTATAGTAATTAATATTTTCCATTCTCTGTGAAGTTGCTGAAAATATATAATTAACAAATACTGAATAATTGCTTCTAAGAAAAATATAAGATTACATTCTTTTGGAGTCACTGAATACAATATTGCATTGAACAACCAAAATTTAACTTCATTTTTATGTAAATATTTTATGTAAAAAATATTGTTGCTTCATTAACAGTAAACTATTTAATAGTATTAAAACTTACACTTGCATAGTGTTTTCATGCATTTAAGAATACTAAAAGCATATCTATACTGTACAGGTGGACTGTTTTAAACAGTGAAACTACCAACAGAAGGGACAAAAGGATGGAAAGTGTGGTAGCAAGAGATGGTAGAAAGAAGAGTTGTTTATAGTAGAACAGTGGAAACAAGAAGGTTAGAGCTCTGCTGTGCTCCATGTCAGATAGAAAGGTCTGTGTTAGAGACTCAGATTTTTGACTGTTAGGTGCATATCTTGAATGATATGAAAACACTCTGAATATGGAATTCTGAAGTTAAGATGAATTTTGAGGAGCAAGTGCATTCATAAATCTGGGAATCATATCAAACCAGATTCACTTCTTCTACAACTAAGATAACATGTTCTATTGATATAATTGTTGCCAAATAATAATGTAGACATCACTAATACTAATGTTGATGAGGAATCCAATTTCTCTGAGGTGCTTTTTATTCTGAGACTATGTGGCATAGAATATAGACATGCAAAACATTCATTTTTAATTAAGTTTATTGATACATTTTAGACAAACATAATGATCACATTCATCATAGGGAATTTATACTGGTACATGACATATTTTGATTCTTATTTTTCTTCCATTCCCCTCCCCTCTATTCAACAACTCTTCCACTGCTTATTTACAAAATCAATATTTCTATTTTTTTCCTTTCCCTTCCTTCCTTTCTTCCTCCCTCTGCCATAGTTCCCTTTCCATTTGAACATTTTCTTTCCATTTCACAGTATCTATTATACATTTTGGTCCTTATTTATATTTTTGGCTTTTCACACAGAGATATTTAGGCATTTGTGCCCAAATTCTTTTACACAAGAGTGTGTTCTTAAGGCACATACATTTACCTAAAAAAGTTTTAAATTTATCCTCCTTTATGACTGAGTACTCTATTGTATAAAAATCTCTCATCTTCTTTATTGAACCATTGTTGATGGACATTTGGGCTGCTTCCAATATTTAGTTATTATAAATTGTGCCACTATAAACATGTGTGTGGATATATAGGTGTGGTATAATGCTTTTAATTATTTTGGAAAACAACAACCAGGGGAATAGCTGAGTCAAATAGAACCTCTGATTTCATGATTTTGTTCTTCAAATTGACTTCCATAGTGAGTGTACCAGTCTACAAACCCATCAACAGTGGAGAAGGCTTCCTTTTTCTCCCACAGCCCCGACACAATTTGTTATTGGCTGATTTCTTGACAATAGCCATGGTTTCTGAAATGAAATGGAATCTCAGAGTTGTTTTAAGTTGTATAACTCAAGTGATCAATGATTTGTAATCATTAAATTAATTTTTAATCATTTTAATTAATTTCTTATATATTTATATGCCACTTTTAATTTTTCACCAGAAAAGTGTGCATTCGTTTCATATGCCCATTTTTGGATAGAGTCTTAAATTTGGCAAAGTATGCTTTTTGAGTTTTTATATATTCTAGATATTAGTCCTTTGTCTGAGGCATAGTTGGCAAAATTTTTTCCCACTCTGTAGGTTATCTTTTCACTTTGTTGGTGATTTCTTTTGCTGTGCAAGAACTTTGTAATAAGTGAGATACCAGTTATTTGTTCCTTGTCATATTTCCCACACAATCATGGTTTTGTTCTTTAACTATACCCATGTCTTCAAGAATTTTACCTATTCTCTCCTCCAATAGACTTAGTGTTTCTGTTTTAATATTTAGTTAGTTAGTTAGTTAGTGGGTAAGAGCTCTGTATTCAGAACCAGCCTGCTCTGCACGCAGGCGCTGCTTCTTGGTCTCCTCCTCCTTGGACAGGGTCTTGATGATCTCCTCCTTCTTGGCCTGCAGGCGCTCCTCGCAGCATTTCGTGCTTCCTTGGTCTTCCACCTGCGAGCCTCGGCCTGGTCAGCCAACAGCTTCTTGCGGGCCTTGTCCACCTTCAGCTTGTGGATGTGCTCCATGAGGATCCTCTTGTTCTTAAGCACATTCCCCTTCACCTTCAGGTACAGGCTGTGGTCCATGTGGCGGTTGATCTTCGACTCCCGGTATCTCTGGAGCAGCCAGCGCAGGATCTGCATCCTCTGCATCCCAGTCACCTTCTCAGGCATCCTGGCATTGGCTGTACCCTTATGCATACCGATGCCCATGTGCCTGTCCTTCCCGCGAGCCAAGGTGTTCTTCCAGCATGGCACCCGGGAATGGATGGTCCCAGGCTTGCGGATAATCAGCCCATCTTTGACCAGTTTCTGGACCTGCTGACAGGAATTGGCATTGGCAATTTCACTGATTTCATTGGGGTCCAACCAGACTATCTTTTTGCCGCAGTAGAGGACACTGGTTGCCAGCCTCTTCTAAAGCCTGAGCATACTCATGGCTGTGGCCACCGCAGTGAAAAAAGAACTCCTGTTTTAATATTTAGATCTTTAACCCATTTTTATTTTAGTTTAGTGCATGGTGAAAGCCATGGGTTACCCAATATCAGTCAATGAAACTGAAGATGTAATTAAAAACATGCCAACAAAAGCCCAGCTTCTCATGGATTCACTGATGAATTCTCCAAGAAATCCAGAGACAATGTAATGTCATTACTTCTCCAACTCTTTAATGAAATTGAAAGGTAAACAATAAACCCAAAATAATTCCTTGAAGCAAGTATTAGTCTGGTACCAAAACTAGAGAAGGATCCAACCAAAAAAAGAGAACTTCAGACCAATCTTCCTAATGAACATATAGGCAAACAAAATACAGCAAATCATGAAGAAGATTATACACCATGACTAAGATTCATCCCAGGGATGGAGGGATGGATCAACATATTCAAATCAATAAATGTGATACATTTATTAATTGATCCAAGGACAAATAACCCATGATCATCTCAATAGGTGCAGAAAAATGTTTTGACACAGTCCAAGACCCATTGATGAAGAAACTACAGAATATTGGATTACAAGGTTTTTCTATCAATCTAATAAAATCCATCTATGACAAACCAATTGCCAGCATCATACTAAATGGTCAAAACCTGAAACCTTTCACTCTAACGTCAGAAACCAGCCAGGGATGTCTACAACCACCACTCATTCAATATAGTTCTGGAAACATTAACCAGAGCAATTAGGCAATAGACACAAATAAAAGGAATAAAGTTAGAAAAGGAAGAAATTAAATTATCATTATTTGCAGATGATATGGTACTCTATATTGAAGACCCCAAAAACTTCACCAAAAGACTTCTAGATTTAATAACCAAAAATCAATCACATAGCTGATACAAAGTAACACTCAAAAATCAGTAGCATTCTTGTACACGAATAACAAACTCCCTGGGAAAGACAGTAGGAACCACACCTTTCACCTTTTCAAAACCACACCTTTTTCATGGAAAAAATGAAATACTTAGAAATCAATCTAACAAGGAAGCAAAAATTTTTACATTGAATAATACAATACTCTGAAAAAAAGATCAAATAGGGTGCCAGAAAGTGGAAAGATATCACTTGGTCATGGGTAGGATAAAACAATACAGTGAAAATACCCTTACTTCCAAAATTGTTATACAGATTTAATACAATCTCAATCAAAATACCAATAACATATCTCACAGAATTAGAAAAAATAATCCTCAAATTTATTTGGAACCAGAAGAGACACAGAATAGCAAAAACAATTCAGGAAAGTAAAGGGTAGACTGGGGCATTAGAATCTCTGACTTGAAATTATACTATTGTAATAAAAACAGCATGTTGCTGGAAAATAAATAAATAGACCTGAGGATCAATAGAATAAATTATAAGATGCAGAAACAACCCCAAACACACTCAGCCACCTTATTTTTCAAAAAGAAGCCAAAAACCTTCACTGGAAGAAAGTCTCTTTAATAAATGGTACTGGAAAAACTGGGTTCCCATATGCCAATGCAGAAAACAGTCATTTTAATCACCCATTGTCCATCTTTTCCCTGCTTTCTGTGCCTGATTTGACATAAAGTTCTTCATGTTTGTAGGTTTGATAGATTACTCTTCCCATTCATTTAGTAGAGAAGTTGCTGTTTAGTCTAATAAAGTAGTGACATGATTTCAAATCAAAATTGTATTTGTTTTGACAATGTAGATTTTATTTTCCCCATTACCATACATTCTTTAAAATTATTTCAGACTTTGTATGTTCATTGTTTTAAAATTCTTATATATTTGGAACTTGTATTGCTTAATTTTAATTTTTTATTTTTTCATTAGTACATGTTTGCAGCAAATCTGATTACATTCCTCATGGTGAGTTGGTAAATGTACACAAGATATAGTAATACTCTTTTCAATCCCTTTTTCTCCCCTCCCAACATATCCCTCTGCTTTTTAGCACCCTTTCTCTCCACTCCCAACATCTCCTCTTCTCATTCACAAATGATCTATCTCCATAATCCCTACAAGTTATATTTTATTTTGTTCTTTACTCATACTTTTGACTTCTCGTATAAAAGAAACTATATAATATTAAAACTGTATTTCTGATTTATTTCAACTAACATTATGGTCACAAGGTAAACTCCATTTTGCTACAAATGATTCAAGTTAATTCTTCATTATGGCAAAGCGGTACTCCATCACATAAATATAACACATTTTATTTATCTACTCATCTATTGATGGACATCTAGACTATTTCCATGATTTAGGCAGTAGGAATTGTGCTCCTATAAAAATGGGTATATATATTCATCACTGTAATACGATATCTTTAATTCTTTTGGTAAGATTCCAAGAAGAGGAGTAGCTAGGTTATATGGAATTTCTAGCTTTAGTTTTTTGATGCATCTCCATACTAATTTCCATAGTGGTTGTACTAGTTTGAATTCCCACCAACAGTGTTGGAGTGTTCCTTTTTTCCTAGTAGGTTTGCTAGAATTTATTATTTATTTCTTGGTCATAGCCATTCTTTCTTAAGTTATAACCTCAGTGTTTTAATTTGCATTTTCTTTGCTTCTGAGATATCGTTTTAGACTTTTCAAAGAATAAAATTTAAGGGCTGGGAATGTGGCCTTGAGGTGGAGCACTTGTCTAGCAGGCTGAAAGCCTATTCACTGTTATTCTATTAATGGGAGCAATGAATTTCTTTTTTAGAGAAAGAAATAGCATTACAATCTTTTTCAAATAACTATCCTCTAATGTTGATTTGTAGGGAAATGTTGCATGTTATATTTTTAAAACTGTTATACAAATAAATGATGGGACAGACTGATCTAACCCATGAGTAAGTGATTTCAGACAATTTACTATTTTTAAATTTTATTTAAAGAGGAAAAAAGCAAAACAGAAAAAGGGGTAGAAATAATACAGAATTTCAGAAAAAAAATAAACAGTAAGAAATCACTAGTAGATAAATTACATATTGTCTTCCTGGATGTAGTTGTTCAAGTTAAAAAATTAAAGCACATAGAGTGCACATTCAAACAGTGAGGCTGCAGAGAAGTTCAGTGATCCAATAACAACTTAGCAACATGGTTATCAATCCTACACACTTAAACATACATGCAGTTATATCCTTTAGAGCACTTTCTGTTCCTCCTTTTACTTTTTTTATTTAAAGAGAAAAAAACAAAAATAGGAAATATTACAGAATTTCAAGAAAAGAAGATAAACAGTAAGAAATCACTAGTTGATAAATTACATATTGTTCTTTTAGAAATAGTTTTTCAAGTCACAAAATTAAAGCACACAAAGTGGACACTCAAGCAGTGAGAGTGCAAACAGATCTGTTCAGCAATCTAACAAGAACCTAGAAATATGGTCATCAATCCCACACACCTAAACACACATGCAGCTATATCTTTTATAGCACTTCCTATTCCCTCTTTTTTTACAATAGTAATTAAAATTTTATTTAACGAGAAGAAAAAAACAGAAAAAAGGGTAGCAAATATACAGAATTCTAAAAGAAAGAAAGAAAAAAAGGAAAATGAGAAAAAGCCCCACTAAGAAATCAGTAGTTTATAAATTACATACTGTCATCCTGGATGTAGTTGTTCAAGAACTAGAAAGTTAAAGGGTACATAGTAAACATTCAAACAGTCAGACTACAAATGGTTCTGCTCAAAGATCCAACAAAGATTCAGCAATACGGTCATCTATTTTACACACTCAAACATACATTCAGTTATATACCTTACAACACTTTCTTTCCCTCTCTTTTTTACAATAGCAATTACACATTTTGGTTTCATTATACTTGTAGTCTCTATGTACTTTTTACACTAGAGACACAATATGATATTTATAAATATGATTCTTATTTATTTCACTAATGAGGATAGTCTCAAGTTGTCTCCATTTGCCTATGAAGGCCTCAAGATCATCCTTTTTTGTAGCTGAGTAATATTCCATTGTATAAAAACACCACATCTTTTTCATCCACTCTGCAGTTGATGGGCATCTTGGTTGTTTCCAGGATTTAGCTATCACAAATTGTGCAGCTATGAACATGAGTGCACATATATCACTGTGATAGGAAATTTTCAGTTCTTCTGGGAAAAGACCCAGGAGGGGAATAGCTGGATTCAATGGGGCTTCCAATCCTAGTCTTCTGAGAATTCTCCATATGGATTTCCATTAATGGTTGCACCAGTCTACATTCCCACCAACAGTGGAGCAGTGTTCCTTTTTCCGGCAGCCTGGCCAATGTTTGTTATCAGCTGATTTCTTGATGACAGCTATTCTTTCCAGATTGAGGTGGAATCTCAATGCTGTTTTAATTTGCATTTCTCGAATGACCAGTGATGGTGAACATTTCTTCATGTATATATTTGACATTTGTATATCTTCCTTTGAGAAGTGTGTGTTCATCTCAGATGCCCATTTTTGGAGAAGGTCTTTGAATTTGGAGGGCTTGATGTTTTTCAATTCTTTATATGTTCTGGACATAAGTCCTTTGAGGGGTTGCAGGATAAATTCTTTCCCACTCTGTGAGTTTTCTTTTCACTCTGTTGGTAATTTCCTTTGAAGTGCAGAAACTCTTCAATGAGATCCCATTTGTTGATTCTTTGAAGTGTTTCCCGTGCAGCTTACATTTTGTTCATGAATTCTCTGCCTACCCCTATGTCTCCAAGACTTCTACCTACCTTGTCTTCCAGTAGATTTAGTGTTTCTGTTTTAATATTTAGGTCTTTGATCCATTTAGACTTTAGTTTTGTGCATGGTGATAGGCTTGGATCTAGTTTCAGTCTTCAGCATGTAGAGAGCCAATTTTTCCAACACCATTTATTAAAGAGGCTGTCCTTCTTCCAGTGGACATATTTATCCCCTTTGTCAAATATCAGGTGAGTATCTTTGTAGTTGTGCTTACATCTTCTAATCTGTTCCATTGATCCTCAGGTCTATTTCTTTGTCAGTACCAAGCTGATTTTATCTGTGGCTTTTATTTTACTGTGGCTTTATAGTACTGTTTCAAGTCAGGAATTGAGATGCCTCCTGCCTTGCTTTTGTTGCTTAGAATTGCCTTTGCTATTCTACGTTTCTTCTGTTTCCAAATGAATTTTAGGAGTGTTTTCTCTAGATCTTTGAGGTATGTCAATGGTATCTTGATTGATATTGCATTACATCTGTATAACAGTTTTGGGAGTATGGCCATTTTCACAATGTTGGTTCTTCCTAACCAAGAGCAAGGAATATCCTTCCATTTTCTAAAATATCCTCTTCAATCTCCTTTTTCTGCATAGTATAATTTTTAGCATATAGGTCTTTTACATTTTTAGTTAGGTTGTTTCCTAAGTATTTCATTTTTTTACATGTTAATGTAAAGGGTGATATTTCCAAAATTTCTCTCTCAGTGAGTTTTTTGTTTGTGTACAGGAATGCTATTGATTTTTGAGCATTGACTTTGTATCCAGCTACACTGCTGAACTTGTTTATTACCTCTAGTAGTCTTTTAATAGAGTTTTTTTGGGTCTTCTATATAGAGTATCATGTCATCTGCAAATAGTGATAATTTTACTGCTTTTATTTCTCTCTCTTGTCTGATTGCCCTGGCTAGTGTTTCCAGAACTATATTGAAAAGGAGTGGTGATAGTGGACATCCTTGTCTTGTTCCTGATTTTAAAGTGAAAGCTTTCAGTTTTTGTCCATTTAGTATAATGTTGGCTGTTGATTTGTCATAGATGGCCTTTATAAGGTTGTGGTAGACACTGTGTATTCTGAGTTTCTGACGGGTTTTTGTCATGAACATGTGTTGGACTTTGTCAAACGCTTTTTCTGCATCTATTGAGATCATCATGTGGTTTTTGTTTTTGGCTCTGTTGATGTGGTGTGTTACATTTATTGATTTGTGTATGTTAAACAATCCCTGCATTCCTGGAGTGAATCCCACTTGACCATTTACTTTTTAAAAGACAGTTTACAGCTTTCACAGAGCAAAGGAAACACTCAACAAAGTGCTTAGACAAACTACAGAATGGGAGAAAATATTTGCAAGTTGTCCATCAATCGGAAAAAGAGTTGCTATCCAGATATACCAGGAATTCCAAAAACTCAATATGAAAAAAATTGCCTATTTAAAAATGGGTAATTGATCTAAATAAACATTTATCTGAAGAACATACTCAAATTAAAATAGAAATAGGAAAAAGTGGCCAACATCTTCAGGGAAACACTAATCAAAACTATAATGAAATATCACCTTACTCTAATCAGACTGTCTAATATAAAAAGACTAAAGAAAGTGTTGACAGAATTGTGGAGAAAAGGGAAACTGAACAGTATTGGTGGGTGAACTTTAGTATAACTATCAGGAAGAGCAACATGGAGGTCCTCAAAAAATTAAAAGTTAGAAGTACCATAGGGGCCAGCAATCTGACTACTGAGTATAAACAAAGGAGGTGAAATAGTATATCAAAGAGACATCTGCTCTTCCCACAATAGCTAAGAAATAGCAATGGTCTAAGTGTTCATCAGCTGAGGAATACATAAAGAAAACATGGTACATCCACAGAATGGGATACTACTCAGCTAAAAAAAAAAATGAAATTTTCTCAACATGGACAGAAATGGAGATTGTTGTTAGATTAAAAAAAAAAGAAACAAAAAGATAAGTACTACATGATGTGTATGAAATTTGAAAAAATTGATTGTCTAAAAGTTGACAGTAGAAAGGTAGATACCAGAGGCCAGGAAGAGAGTGGGAGACGGGATTGCATAAGGCTGAGCAGCAAACACTGGGTTAACCATAGATAAGAGCAACACGCATTGGTATGCTATGGCACAGTACAATGACTCTGAATAACAATAATGTGCCATACATTTCAAAAACTGGAAGAGGCTTTGGAAATTTTTCACCATGAGGAAATCTAATAACTGAGGAAACATACATATTTAGCCAGATTTAAACATTACACGGTGTGTTCATGAATCGCAACATTGGTTCCCCAACAATATGTATATTTTTTGTTTTTACATATCCCTGAGAAATAAGTTAATACAATTAAGAGGCATTTTTAGAGCTCATATTATTCCCTTGATAGTTACCTTTAAGTATATGTTTATTGCAGATTTATTACTTTCAAATGAAGGTTCGATGAAACTCCTCAGATATACACTTAAATTCATTTTGAAGCATGGAAAATCTTTACTTGCAATAAACATTCATGGATGTTATCTTTAAAAAATAAAACTAAATATTTTTCTTTTGAAAATTACAATGAAGATTTCAGAAAAGAGATATCTTGTCAACTATTTTGATAGTGCATAATAAACTAAGACATTAAATCTAGGCAGTATCATGTGATACATTTGTATACCTATACATATGTAAGTATATATGCGTATGCACTTTTTTCTCTTTTTGAAATAGTGTCTGTCTCTGTGTCACCTGTACTTGCCTCCAACTTGTGATTTGCCTTTCTCAGTCAAGCAACTAGAATTTTGGACATCTCCAAATACATTCAGTTATTCTCAGATATGTGTTTATGGATAGTGGTTGTTTTTTAGGTCTCACATAGTATTTACCTAGCTATTGCTTTCTCAGATTCCATTACATTCTCCTCAAGGCCTCATTATTTTTATTCATGTAGCTTTATCTACAGCTACATGGTATATCTATTGCTGCATGTAATACTGTAGTTTTATCTACAGCTACAGAAAATGGAGAATATAAGCTAAGAGAAGTAATGCATTCAGTCTTATGGTAAAATGTGTGGTTGAAACAATTTAATCAGTGATTCCCAGATATCAAAGTGAAATCAATCATAATGGAACAAATGACTATTTCCTAGTTATGTGTGATATGGTGGGTAGGTGTGAGGCCTGGAAGTTTTGTACATATTTCCTTTCCATAAGGAAGCAATGAAAAGGAAAAAATAAAAAAAACTGAGAGGGATGTGCGGTTAAGAAAAACATGGAAAATGAAACTGGTGCTCTGATGCCACACTCAGGAAGTGAATAAAATGGCTGTTCTCCAAGTGATGAAACCTAACCAATTCCTTTAATTTTTTAGAGACTTGAATTGTGGTTTTCTGTTACCTGAAAAACTTAAGTATAATTATGAAAACAAGTATTCCATAATTTTAAGTTATATGTAATATATAATATATGTATATACATCCTATAAATATATATATAATTTACATTTATATATTATTTATATGTGTATACCCATAGAAAAAAGAGAAATGTGAGACAAAATTTACTGATGCCTTTGCATTTATGAGTGGTGTTGGTAATAGTCTAATGTGTCTAGTGAAGAATGCCTTTATGCAAAAAAAGAAAAAAAAGTCAACCGGTACTGCAGATCAATGAGTAGGAATTACAAATATTTTTGGAACAAAGCTCTTCATCTGTAGAGGGCATTACTATATTATAACATCTGAGGATGTCATATGAAAAGTAGAATCAAGTCCAATGGAGCATTATATAAAGAAAACATCAAGTACAGTGACTTGTCAAAAATGTACAGTTGGATAATGGAAAGTAGGCTTGGAATCTGGAACCATGCTCTTTCTAGTCTCCTAGGTCATCAGTCAGGCAGATATTTGATTCTATATCCAGCCCTCCTTTGCCACACACATAGAAAATCCTTCTCTGTAAATGAATTCTCTTTGGTGCTGAAGTAAGCCCTTGAGCTCCTTAAGTACCAAGCAGTTTATATAAGTGAATTCTCTACTTATGCTACTTAATGGGGCGTGTCGTATTTGACTGTAGTCTGAACCTCTTTTCAAATGCAAGTCTTTGCATATTTGTTTAGTTCAGAATTTAAGCAACATCTTAAGCTAACACACAGTTGAGTCCTTAACAATTTGTAATTGGAACTAAGAGATTCATTTATGTATATTAGTTCCTTTTTAAAAAAATGAGGAACAAAATAGTTATTTTTGATACTTCAAGCCACTTAGCCTGCAGAAAAGTAGAAAGGAAGCATATGCAAATTAAAAAAAAGAAACATAACCTGACAGAAAACTTAAAGATTTGAGTTAGCAGAAGATGATTACTCTTATAAAACAAAAGAAATACATAAAATTGAAGGTGATAGGCTACACTCATGGAAGATGACCTAAGAAATGTATATTTTGGGAAAAAATTACTTGAGTAAATAATAATAAAAGGAAGTAGAGAGCTGTTTCTCAGATGGGAAGGGGATCAAGAGATGGAGGGAGATGAGAAGATGAAAAGACAATTAAGATATATATATATATATATATTCTGGAATATTGTTTAAAGGTTTCTTTAACTTATTCATCAAAGATAAATTATTAAGTGGTAGACAATAAAGCATTGAGACACAGTGGGATTTTGTAAGATTAATGTAGATAATAAAGATAGAGAAAACGGTAAGTCTAGAGGTGATGAATCCCAACTCAAGTTCATTCCAAGATTCTTCCCTCCACAGTGTTGGATTCATTGTTAAGGAGTAATAAGATCATTGTGGAAGGTAATGGGCAGTGGCAACTAGAAGGTGCCTTTGAGTAAAGAAACTTCCTGCCAAACCTGCATAGATTTTCCCTGGAGTGCCACTAGGTGCATCTCAGGTGCAGACTCATTCAGTAGAAAGTGTGATGGAACAGTGCTTGGTGTGAACTCTGACCTGAAATACAGTAGATGCAGAGCAGTTTTGTAACATCTCACTCACAAGAATCAAACATGAATAAGGCATTAAATATTGCCTTTTTACTTGTGAAAAATTTGTTTTCCGTATCAATAATATATTTCAGGTTAATCTATTTTTTTAAAAAAACATCAATTTTAATGGCTACTTAAAATTCTGTTAGGTAGGTGCAACAATTAAATGAAGTATTTTATTATACGTTGCATTGGTTTATAATTTTTACAGTTATCAATAATGAAATAAATATA
This sequence comes from Hydrochoerus hydrochaeris, assembly GCA_004027455.1. Taxonomy (NCBI): domain Eukaryota; kingdom Metazoa; phylum Chordata; class Mammalia; order Rodentia; family Hydrochaeridae; genus Hydrochoerus; species Hydrochoerus hydrochaeris. Next base: position 521,428 of record PVLA01000445.1, on the reverse strand, counting down.
TATATATATACATTTTCTCTTTAAAGTCTATTGTGATCTTAAAAATGGTCAATGTTCTTCTTGTGCAAGATTCTCCATATCGCTTCCTCCCATCCTCTACCCCAGAGCTAATGAATCCTACATTATATTCCTTCCTGACATTTTCTTTCTGCTGTGATATTCAGCTGTTTTTGTTTCCCCTGGGCTGTCTAGGGGCCTGCCCTAACTGCCTACATCAGTCTGTTAATTAGTACTACCAAGAAAATGAGGCTGAGGACTTTGATCTTTAATAAACTACCATTTGTCACTTTATGCACTTAGGGCTGTATGTCATTTTCCAAGTGTTCAGTTTCAACTCAGCATTTTCAGACAAACTACAGAAAGCCAAGTCAAGTATTCTTAAACTATAAATGTGATTCATAAGAATTGAATAATTCTGGAAAGCACTGGTGTTACTTATATGCAGTTTTATGAGGTGGGCATTTGATCTCACGCTTTATTCATGTGTTTATTTCTTTGGGTTTTTTTCCCCCTCTCCTCTCATGGCTAGTTCTCCTCATTTGTAAGTTGGAGAAAATATCTTAGTGAAAGAAAACTTTCTGAGAACAATCTGACTGAACCTGGTTAGGACATTCCTGAAGCACTATGGGAACAGGTCATCTATCCTACCCATTCGACTCTGTTGCCAAATTCCAAATAGATCAGTGTTCTCTGTGTAACAATAGAGTAAAAAGGTTGAGAAGGGGAAAGAGGAATTTAAATTCTAAACACAAGCAATTTGGTATTAAACGTTGTACACACAGATGCACACAGCTTGAGGAGACATAACTATTTTAGGTACACTCCACAATTAATAAATACATGCTGTCAAAATATGAGTATGTTTCTCTAAGTTTATATATTGGAAAATTACACCCCAGTGTAAGAGTTTCAGGAGCTAAGATCTTTAAGAGGCAGTTAGTTCATGAGAAAAGACCCCTCTTGAATGGATTAATGACATTATAATGAGTGTGGCCCTGTTATAAGAATGAGGTTCTTAGAAAGAGATGAATCTGGGTCCCTCTCTTGCTCTTGCTTGACCGTATCATGACCACTGGCATGTTATGATACAGGAAGAAGGTTTTCCCCACATGGGGCCACCTGTGAGGATACTGAACTTCCCAACCACAGGCACTGTGACTCAAATTTCTGTTCCTTATGGACAACTAATCAAGCAGCAAAAAAAGACTGACAATTTTCATGCTTATTATTTTAATCAGTTTAGATCCTTAAAGGTGATAGGTTATAAACTGATAAGAATTATGCTGTCTGCTAAACTTTTACCTAAAATATTTTTTAAATTAACATTTAATTTTATCATAACACATTTTGAATATGCATCAATTTGAAATTTAGCAAAGTGCATTAAAATATTTCTAAATATTTTTGTGGTTCATGCTATTTTTGACAGATTTTGCTTATAGCTTGTCAAATGTATTTCTGTGCTCATAAGACTCATATTTTTTAAATAGTTCAATCATGGACGTTATAGCAAATATTAAAATATAATCAGTTAAATAAATATATTAGTAATTAATATGTTTTGAGCTTTATGTCACCTCATTTACTCTTTTGTGATAAAAATTACTCATCAGTTTTCAAGAAAATTTTATTATTAACTATAGTCATGTTCTTGTACAATAGATCTCATAAAATGATGGGATCTTTCTGATCAAAATGCTGTACCCTTTGAGCAACAATATCCCTTAGTAACTATGATTTTACTTCTGGGAATTAAACTTTTTCAAATCTGCTTACTAGTGATATCATGTAGCATGGTCTTTCTATACCTGGTTTGTTTCTTGCATGACCATCCATATTTTTGCAAAAGTAACAGGTTTTCTCCTTAAAGCTAAATAGTATTCTTTGTGTATTTATGACACAAGCATTTTGAACTTATATTTCAACTGATTATTTGTTGCTCAAGACAAACAATAATTTTCTTTTATTATAAATGAAATAAAATTTTGAAAATGATACATTTCTACATTGATTTACAGAGTTTGGTTGACCTAACCATTAACATAATATTCTTTTCCATTTGTGAAAATTTTATGGTAATGTTTATGCATGCTCTGCATAATTCTTTTTTTTAATTTTATTTAAAGAGAAAAAAAGCAAAATAGAGGGATAGAAACAATTCAGAATTTCAGAAAACAAAAGAAACAGTAAGAAATCACTAGTTGATAAATTACATATTGTCCTCCTGGATGTAGTTACTCACATTACAAAAATCAAAGCATATAAAGTGGACATTCAAGCAGTGAGGCTGCAAACAGCTCCATTCCATGATCCAACAAAAACTTAGCAACATAATTATCATTTCTACATCCTTAAATATACATGCAGCTATATCCTTTAGAGCACCTGCTTTTCCTCCTTTTGCTTTTTAAGTCCATTATCTGTTTAGTTATATCCTGTTTCAGGTTGCTCAGTACCTTACTGACTTGTTTTGTTGTTGTTATTTACTTTTTAATCACCCTATATTATTCTGTTGCTTTCTTTTTGAGTTTCTCCTTATCCATGCCCCATGGATCAGTTTTGGTGGAGTTGGGAGTTTTGGGGAGGTATTTTGTTACTTTGTTACTTTGTTATCTACTTTTTTTTTTTAAGGTAGCAAAATACAGCGGTACAAGACAGAACAGACACATGCCAGGCAGTGCAGTGAAACTGGCACAGAACCTCACAGCAGGTCACCAGGACAACAGCAATAGGCACAGTAGTATATCCCGTTCTGTTCACATTAGCTGTTCTTTCAATCAGGTAGAGCAAAATGAAAGGAAATATCGAACTTTTAAAAACAGAATATTGAAGAGCAGTACCATTAATCAGAACTGAGCAAAACAGCGATAAAAATATTTGCCTTCAAAGAGATGGTAGAAGGAAATCCCCCTTACTTGCCACACTGCATACTTTCATCCTCCCAAGATATACTAAGACCTCTGGCTCCCACTTGCCAACCCAGGGGTTGGGGGTGGGGGGATGATCGATGTCTGATTGTTAGCCCGTGCACGGGCCGGCCCCCCGCCGCTTACCAGGGCTGGAGTGAGCTGCCTGTTCTCCCAGCGCCCCAAGTTCCAGCATGATGCGGATCTCAGGAATTGCCGATCGTTCTGCATAATTCTTATGAAAGGGCTTCCTATGTATTCCAAGGATCCAATTTGTTTTGTGAATAAACTAATTTTTCATTACATATTTTGACAAGTATTGCTGACACAAAGCAACTATTAAACATTTTGCGATTTTTATCTAAATGTTTTTATTGATATTATTACAATTTATAATATTTTATTTGCAATTGTAAGCAGCTGTTAGAGGGCTGAGAAAAAATGATGAATTAGGTTACAAGTTACTTTATACAAAGCAGTATGAAAATTGGAATTCAACTTTTACATAGTAGTAGCTCAATAGTTTTGTCAAATTTGGTTTCTATTTTCTTCCTCCACAAATCTTTATCATGTTTCCATCTTCATCTTCTTGTCTTCATGGGTCAAGATAAATTACTGAAATTCCCTTTATTACATATTTATTTCAGGTATTCATATGGTGGTAAATGTGAATATCCCAAAATAATCTTATTAAAACTTTTGTAATCAGTATTATTCTGCCCTTTTATTTCAATCTATTTTCTTTTGCTACTTAGTTTTTCAAAGGTAACAAATCACTTATGTATTCAGTAAAAATGTATCAAGCACTTATATGCCACGTGGTAGTTGTGACAGTTTCCTTTAAAAGTAGTACTTAGCAGGCTGGGGATGTAGTTAAGCGGCATAAGCGCCTGCCTGGCAGGTGCGAGGTCATGAGTTTGATTCCCCGGTGCCAAAAAATAAATAAATAAACAAAAGTAATGCTTAGGTCAACAGACATTACATACCTTTTAAATGGTAGAGAAGGTTTATAATTATTTTTTGTTGTTGTTGTTGGTACCAGGGATCAAACTCATGACCTCACGCTTGCCAGGCAGGCGCTTATGCTGCTGAGCTAAATCCCCAGCCCTATAATTATTTTTAAAAGTGACACAATTTTTATGTGCTCTTGGTCTATGCCTTTAAGTCTTTATTCTGGGCATGTTTCTTTCTGTTTTCTCCTGATTTGCAAGTAATTCCTCCCATTTGTAATTGTACCATCGTCTTTATTACATGAATAAAAACATTAAACCTGTGTTTCCTAAGTAATAAAGTCAAGAATAAATGTGATTTTTTCAGTATATCAGTCATTTCTTCTGCGTTTTAAATGTGAAAAAGAATGAGGTAGTTACAAAAGTCAACTTCTAATGCTAAATTGAGAGCACAACAGTTCCATACAAAAGCAGGTTCTATCATTTTCAAGAAAAGTTCTTTCCAGGAAAAGTGAATATGAGCAGAGTGAGTAAGGACTAGATAAATAAGTAAAAGAAAAAATAAAGTTACAGAATATGTATTTTATTAATTCTAGGAGATCCAGGAGCCCCTATCCTCCAAACCAGCTGCAGAACATTTCCAATTTGAGAAAATGCAAAGTAGGAAGCAGGAGCCACTTCCCACTAAAGAAAACAAAGTAGCCATAAGTGCTCAGCATCACTGGTCATTCAAAAATGCAGATTAAAGCAACACAGAGATTTCATCTCACCTTAGAAAGAATGGCTACCATAAAGAAATCAACCAATGATAAATGCTGGCAGGACTATGGGATAAAAGGAATCTTTCTTCACGGTTGGAGTGCAGACTGGTGCAACCACCGTGGAAATCAGTGCGGAGATTCCTCAGAAAACTAGGATTAGAGGTCTCATTTGACTCAGCTATCCCTCTTCTGGATATTTTTCTGGAAGAATTAAAAGCATTGTACCACAGCGATATATGTGTACCCATGTGTATTGTGGCATAACTTGTAATAGCTAAATACTGGAAATAACCCAAATGCCCATCAACAGAGAAATGGATTAAAAAGATGTGGTTATTTTTATACAATGAGTACTATTCAGCTATAAAGAAGTGTAAAACTTGAGGCTTTTATAGCTAAATAAATGCAACTAGAGACCATACTCAGAAGGGAAATAAATGAGACTTGCACATGTAAATATTGTATTGTCTCCTTTGTGTAAGAAACTGAAACAGTAAATAAGATCCAAAATCTACAATAGATATCATTAAAGAGAAAGAAACTTCTCAAAAGAAAAGAAAACTGGCATAGGGGAAAGGAAAAAAGAAGAAAGGGAAAAAAATATATATATGTGTGTATGTGTGTATATATATGTATATAGATAGATAGATAGATTCACCATAGCTAAGATAATTATATTAGTAATATTTTTAGTTCATTGAAAAGAATGATTTGTGCTTATATTGTTTGATCAATTTTGAATTTTGCATGTGTATATCCTGTAATATGAGCAACTACTTTGCAGATAACAATGCACAATATATTAACTATTGTAAATTTCCTATTATCTTGATATGAAGTTCTGCATCTTTTTTTTCCCCTTTAACTGAAAAAAAAATTCCTGTTCTTGCACATCATGACATACATCTTGCACATACCACAGGCATCAGAGTAAACAACATAGACGTCGGCTTTGCTATTTTCTGACTGCCACATCTTCTTCTTCATTTGCTTCAAATGTAAATTTAAGCTAAAATAGATAGAATACAGTGTATAAGTGCTTAGGTTATTATGAAGTTTAAATGACTTAAAAATTTTAAGGATCTTAGAGCCAACTCCAGTGCTTAGTGAGCACTATATTTGTTAAATTTAAAGATATACCTGCTATAAGACTTTGAATCCTGGTAAAGGCATTCAGTGTCACACACTGTTTAGACAACCTGAAATGATACCTCGGGTCAAAATAATATTGGCATTTTAAAATGGTCCTGTGGCAAGATATTGTCTATGCCTTACTCCCTTGGTTCTTAGTTGAGCATGTTTCTCCAGCTCATCTTTAGATTTTCTGAGCTACTACTTCACTTCCAAAATAAGTCCTTTTCTCCTTAAGTTAAAATGTTTCTGGATTTGCAAATTAGCACCCTGACTTATACTAGACACTGTTCTTCATTATATATTCTGTGCACAATCTCAACATCTCATTTTTAAAATTTTCAGGTAGGCTGTAAACTTCATAAAAGGAGGAGCTGCTGTCAATTCTAGCTCCTGCGATGTTACCGGTATTTAATATCGTTTTAGTGATGAACTCTTCATAATTGGATGATTGAAAATAAGTGGAGTTGGGAGGAGGAGGATAACTGAATATGAGTTTTGATAGGCAAAATGAATGAGAAAAAAAGTAGTGCCAATTATCCCCAATGGAAATGTGCTAAAATGTACATTTTACTTTCTACAGTAAAGGGGGCGGGGTGAAAAACTTCAGCAACGCTTTCTATTTTTCAAAGATCAGAGAAGTGTGTCCAAATATTCACCAGCATACAAGGAAGCCTTGAAGTACAAATGCAAATTAAATGTCATTTAACCTTGCAATAGGAATCAGATTGTCCTTTATGAATTGTAATAGCTTCTCAAAAATCTGCTACCCTAAGAGAACAAATTGCACCCTTTCTGCAGTTCCCACAAGGGAATACTTGCTGCAGCATGAACACAGTTGTCTGTGCTCCACTGAGACATGAATTATTGTCACAAGTACATAATCAGTAAACATGGCAGTGTATGGTTTCAAGACTTTTACTGATTTCAGTTTAATTTCTCAAAAATTCAGAAACTCAAACTGCATATGATACTTGAAAGTTTATTCTCTGTGCTTTCCAGGAGGTTCTGCAATTCTAAAGAAACTGCTTTGAATAGACAAATGCAGCTGAATTATTTGCATTGCCTCAGGTAAAAGGAATGACTTTCATTTGCTTCCACCTCATTGAACCTTCAAAAGAAAAACAACAAAGGACAGAAAGATTTTACCAAAAACCAAGAACCTTGTGATGTTTTTTAAAATAATGCATGCAACGCAAATTCCTCTACAACTAAAGCAAAGTTGGATTCTTCAATTCACATTTTGCTGTGAAGAGAACCCCCGCTCTTGTAATGAGCACAGCCTGCAGCTCTGCATTCTTTCAGTTCCACACATTTCCCTCTCAACTTTCACAACCATTAGTACTCATTCCTTTTCCTTTCCCTCATACTTCAGAGGATAAAGCGTTCTATTCAGGCAGTGATTACTAATCTTTCCTACTTCCTCATTTTCATTTCTTCACAGTCCCTTTTTCTGTTAAATTTTCAGCTTGTCCCAGCCTATTTATCCTTTCATAGTAACATATCTCCTCTGATTTACTTAATCCTCTTGCCATTTTGTGATTATTTTATTAGCCATTTAAAAATACTTTTATGAATTTTTTAGTAAATTGCCTTAAGCAAATTTCTAAAATACATATTGAAGTTTCATGAATCAGCATTATTATGCTAATTAGGCCCTGAAGTCATTATGACTTACAGAACATTAAATTCAAAGACCATCTTTCATGATTTCTCTGTAATATTTCCATTTTGATTATTTCCTTGAATAGCAAGATTGTGTTCTGAATCTGCTATTACTGACAGTTTCTCTCCCTGCTTCATCATTGCATTCCTCCTTCTGCAGGACAAAATGTGATTCTGAATAAAAGTCAAGCTTATCTGAATCACATGGGAAATTTTTTTCAGATTATAGATTTTTATAACTTAGATATTCTGAGATAACTAACTTACACATCAAGTATCCAGAATAAGTAGTTTAAAGAAAAAAACTGCTTTGAGTCAGTTGATAGTATAGATTGAAGTGAACCATATTCCACAGGTAGATTTTGCAATATTTAAATATTGCTTGCATGAAGAAAAATGAGATAAACACATTGAATGCCTCAATTTTATCAGTGTATGAAAACAAAGTACTTTCATTTTCTTCCAGTTTTGGTCTCCAATTTTACTTGAAGTTAAATTTTCTTTCTCCTCCCAGTTACATGTATTTATATTTTACAAAGTTTTCATATATCCTTTTTTTCTTCTTAGTTACTAAAAGTTCAGTTGATTTAAGACCATAGTGTTGTATCTGATTTCAACCATCCCATTCTCTCAGTGCTAATCACACTAGTGATTAAAGTTCATAAAGAATAGAGGAGAGCATTATTTATGTGGGAGCTTTTGTAGACTTTTTGTTCTGCTTTGTTATTTCTTACCTTCTCTATCTCCTCCAGTGCTTTGAAAAGATTAAAGATATGCCACGCATTTTTAAGTGACTCTCTTTAAGGTCCAAATAGATTCTCGATTTTCTTTGGTTCGCAATGAATGATAAGGATGATGTTTGTAGCAGGCCTCAAAATGTTTTGTTTACAGGACACAGGCAGAAGAGTTCCTGAGTCCCTGAGGCACCAGGCTCTTGAAAAAAACTATCAGTGATCCTTCAAGAAGAAAGCGCCCGAAAAACCTTTATGTCTATTAAACAAATTTCTTACATAATTAAATGTCTCATGACTTAGAAAACTGCAACACAGGGAGGATCATTGGTAAATTCTTTCAGATTCTTAAAGAAGAAATACATCTAATTATGCAAACTCTCCCAGAAAAAAGAAGCAGAGAAAACATTTCCAACTCGTAATAGCAATATTGCCCTAGCATCAACAGTGAAGTGTTATTGGACCTACAAAATAAAAATATATTTATTTTTTCTGCTTTGTTTCATTTATCATAATCTATGTGCTTATATGTTTTTCCTAATATGCAGGAGGAAAAGTAAATATTAATAAATGAACATATATTTTATGAGGTACACTCTTGAACACTGCTGTAGCAGCTCATTTTTGATAAAGCATATGCAGAATCTCAACTATTATCAGATACATCAGTTTCTCAAATACAAAACTTACACTGCCATCACTGTGACATTGGGGGGGCTTTGAATATTTTTCTTCATAAATATACTATTTGCATAACCTCTAAGATAGTAGTCCATGGAAGTTACAATGTTCTATCACCAAGAGAAACACAAAAATCCCCCCAAATGTATTTTAAGGGAAAATACATATGTTATATCTTTTAAAGAATTATCTCTAGAGTTGCTTTTCAAAAGTGAAGAGTTTTACCAATTTTAAGACATACTTGTAGGCAATGTTTTAAAATAATGACCTCAATTTCAGCTTAAGCAACTCTTTTTCAAATGTTATTATCTAATCTTCAGATTTATAAATTGAAAAAGTTCTGCCATTCAAAACATATTTGCTATTGAAAATATTACTATTTTATCAAAAGCAAAGAATTATTTATTGTATTTGATATATATGTGTATATATATTAGGGAAATGTTTTATTTCAGCATACTTTGTAGGTTTATGTTTCTTTAATTAAAATTTACCTCATTAATGTGATTTAACATAATGAAAATATTCACTGAAAAGAGATTATGATGTATATCAGAAGCTCATAATCTCCAAAACCTTTCCCCAAATGCTATGAAATAGTCTCTAAATAAATGAAGGTCTTAAAAGCTTTGGGTATATTTAGGGATGGAAAAAAAAACAGAATCTACTTCTCTTTGATTTTAATTATTATTTACCAAAGAGCTACACTATAACATTAAACAATAAACATTGGCATATGATTTCAAAACCATCTTTTATAAATTGGCTTCATCAAAAACTTATGGAAAAATGTAAAAGTATATTTTCTCATCTATATGATATGGGAACCAGAAATCCATTAAATTTATCTCTGAAGTTAATTATACAACTATACAGTTATATATATAAACATCGATACATATGCATATATACAATTATAAACATTTTTGGTGTTTTGGTGGGGGCTTTTTGGTGCCAGGAATTGAACTCAGGACCACATGTTTGCCAGGCAGGTGCCATGCTACTGATCTATGTACCTGGCAGTATATTTTGATTTGGGAATTTAATTCTTTTTGGCTGGTCAACAGATGTCCTTTCTTGACTTTATCAGTACATCTTTGCCACACATAATGATTAACTTTCACTGAAGAAAATCAGTACATGTACATAAGACATTTCAATTTCCCTCTCCCATTCACTCCCTTTTATTTTTCCAACATAGATACATTTATTTATAAGAACATATAAAGTTAATTATATATAAAAATTGAAAACCAGACTAAGCATATAAAACATGTAAGACAATTGTACTAAGGTACACATTTAGATTGTCCATGTGGATTACAATGCATTTTTTTATTTTATAATATAAACATATATATATATATATAATGTATACATGTTTACACATATGCATATATATTACATATATATTACATATATACTTTATGTATACAGTTTTTCTTATAAAGAAACAAAATACTTAAGTTTGTGTATCTGAGTTACTTAATACCGTTTCAAGGTGCATCCATCTTTCTACAAATTACTCATGTTTATCCTCCTTTATAACAGAGTAGGACTTCACTGTGTATAAATATCACATTATCTATTCATCTGTTGATTGACTTAAAAGTTGTTTCCAAGATTTTGCTATTATAAATTGTACTACTATAAACATGGGTATGCATGCGTCGTGTCTTTAACTGTTTGGAGAGGATATCTAGAAAGAGAAGAGCTGGGTCAAATGGAATTTCTATTTCCAGGTTTTTGAGAAATCTTCATAGCAGTTGTGTCAGTTTACACTCCTATTCTCCCCAGAGCCTCACCAGCATGTGTTGTTTGTTGATTTCTTCATGGTAGCAAATCTGTCTGCAGAGAGATGGAATCTCAGCATTAGTTTTTATTTTCTCAAATGGCCAGCTATATTGAACGTTTTTTATGTATTTATTTACTATCTGTATTTCTTCATCTGAGAAATGCCTGCTCATTTCAGATGCCCATTTTAAATTCAATCTTCAAACTTTGAGGGTTTAATTTTTTTGAGTTTTTATATATTCTAGACATTAGTCCTCAGAGTAGCTAGTATTTTTTTTTTCAATTCTGTAGGTTGTCTCCAATCTGTGATTTCCTTTGCTATGCAAAAGCTTTTTAATTTGATGTGATCCTACTTGTTTATTTTTGGTATTTCTTGTGCAACTAGGGTTTTGTTCATAATGTCTTTGCCTACACCTGTGTCTTCAAGAGTTTTGCTTCTTTGGACTTCCAGATGATTGTTTCTGTATTAATATTCAGATCAGTGATCCATTTTGATTTTAGTTTAGTGTATAGTGAGATATATGGCTCTACCTTTGGTATGTGGATTGCCAGTTTTCCCAACAGCAGATAGCTAAAGTGGCTATCTTTGCTTCAGTGAAGGGGTCCCACTGTCAAAAATAACATAGCTGAGTGTGCCTGGAGTTGCTTCTCTATATTCTATTCTATTCTAGTCTAGTCTAGTCTAGTCTATTCATCTATTTTTTCCCAAAATATCATTCTGTTTTTCTCATGGTAGCTTTGAGTAGTGTAAGTCCAAGTCGGGAATTATGATGCCCCTTTTTTGTCCTTAGTGGTCAGATTGCATTTGTTAATCTAGGTCTCTTCTGGTTCCATATGAATTTTAGAATTTCTCTCTCCAGTTTTGTGAGACATGTTGTTGGTGTTTTGGTTAGGACAACATTCCACTATCATGACTTCTCTTCAGTGTAGTACTCAAAACATTAGCTAGAGCAGTAAGACAAGAGAAAGAAATAAAAGGCATATGGATAGAGAAGGTAGACATTATCATTATTTGCTAATGACTTGATCTACATAGAAAAGCCCAAAGATCCCAGCAAAAAACTCCTAGATCTGATATTCAAATCTGGTAGCACAGCAGAATACAAAACCAACACTCAAAAATCCATAGCCTTCCAGTATACCAATAATAAAGTCACCATAAAGGAAACTGGTGAAACAATACCCTTCATAATAGCACAAAGAAAAATGAAATACTTAAGAATTATCCTAACAAGTAAGTAAAATACCTCTATTATGAAAACTATAGTATTCATTAAAAGGAAATTGAGGAAATAGTTGAAAATGGAAAGATACCCAGTTCCTGGATAAACAGAAACAATACAGTCAAAATGTCCAAAATTCCAAATCTGTTATATAGATTTAATAGTACTAAATTTTGATTATAATCTCTAGAAAAGAGGCTAGGTGGATCTGAGACTATCTTAACAGTTTTGTGTATATGAGATTGAGTGATTGATTTACTGGGAGATGGTTCACAACATTCCTAATTTTTAATATCTTTCTATGACCTTCTATATTTTGAGACACATTTTGTTTCATACACTGAAAACAGGACCTTGAAATATAGCTCACATTTTTATACCTGACTATCTCCTTTAATTAAATTTATGCTGAGAATAAATGTGTCTTAGAAATACTGGAACTGACATGATGCTATAAACTAGTCACGAGCCAGTTCATTACACATCATTTTGTTGTTTCAATGAAATATTTACTTCTCATGATTTCATTAACTAGATTCTAAATGACATAAAACTCAACACTATATTTAAATGGATATTTTCCATCATGTTTTTCAATAGCTGATTTATCTTTATAAACATATTGTCAGTTTACTACTACTCCAATAACTCTATGTAATAAAGCATAAGAAATTCTTTGAAATGTCGACCACAGTTGAATGTGGTTGTTGTTGTTGTTTTGATAGAATGGACTCAGTCTGGTTTCTTGCTATGAGTCATGGTTTTTGTGTCAGTGGCCCCCAGACCCCATGCCTTTTCATTGTGCATTTGTGATTGGTTCATTGTAGCACTTGGGTTGATGGTGTCAGTGCTACACCCACCTAGGGGTGGAGCCAGCATACAATGTAATGGCTGGAAGGTGTATCTCTCTCTCTTGCTGGTTTCCACCTTGCTGTTTGCAGCCGCCATGAACTGCAGCCCTGCCAAGCCACCTTGTCTTGGAGCCAACTGAGTATGGACTAAAACCTCCAAAAACTGTAAGAAATAAACCTTTCCTTTCCCAGCTTTGGGCATCAGGTATTTTGTCTCAGCAACCAGTAAAAAGTAACTAATACACCATTGTTTAGATCTGCTGTTTTGCTAAGTCCTTGACTACTTAGCTATCTTCACTACTTTTCATACAGATGTGAGAAGTGTAAAGAAGCCATTACCATACAAGTTTGATCATTTCCGTGCTCACCTCACATCTGCTCACTTCCTACTGGCTAAAGAAAATCACACAGTTTGTAGTGTGAGGAAAGTGGAGCATATTTTTCCTTAAGGTCAAGGCAAAAGAGCAAGTGTACCCCAGAAACATAGTGAAAGATTATCAACAACTAATTGATCATATATAATACAGTACTACTGGACTTAGACTAATAAAATCTGAATTTAAGTAATGATTCCATCAGGATACTTGTCCAACACATAATACTGTTTTAGGATGGTGTTTATAATATGTGTATTACTTTTGATAGTAACCTCATTTTAATTACATTGACTCTGGCTATCCAGAAATGGGACACTTTTCTATTTTCTGATGTGTTCCTTGATCACTTTTTACAGAGTACTGTAGTTTTCATTGTAGAAGTCTTTCACATCCTCAGGTCACCTCCTAACAGTCTACATTTATTTCCTTGATGCTCTTTTGAATGGTGTTATTTTCCTTCTTAATGATTCCTTTCTTTATTGGTGTGGAGAAACTTGATATTTTCTGTTGATTTTACAAACTTTTATATTGCTGAATTTCATTATTAATTCTAAGAATTTCTTAGAGAATTTTTTCAGTCATCAATGAAAATGATCATATCATCTACAAACAATGATTTTTTTGTTCCTTTCCTATAATATCTCTTTTATGTCTTTGTCTTCCCTAATTGCTTTGGATATAATGATTCAGGTACCATGAACAGGAATTGCAACAGTGGACTGCTGGAGCCATTGAAGCTGAATACATGTGCAGGGCTGTGGTTTGGCCTGGGCAAGGCTGAACCAAGAATGAGGAGATGCCTCATGGGGCAAGATAGGCCCCAGCTGAGGCTACCTGGAGACTTTCTGGATAGTTTTCCTTAATTAGTATTGTCTGTTGCTCTGAGGGGGTTCTTGAACCCCTCCCTAGAGCCTGCTCAGGTTTCCTCCATTGTCCACTCAACTCTTTACTTGTTCTGATTAAATACGGGCTGCCCAGCATCAGTCAGCTGGCTGGCTAGCAGTTATGAGCTCTGCCAAGGATTTTAGTTCTTCTGCAGCCCTCAAGATCATGCCTCTTGTCTCATTCCTTTGGAATTTCAGCTTGGCACCTGAACAGGGACTTGATAGTGGAGACGTCTGCTGTGAAGGGTGACTTTTGCTGTGTTCCTGGGGTGAACACTGCTCCTGGGGTGAACACGGCTCCTGACGTGTGTCTACTGCATTTTCTTCTGAAAATACCCTCATTTTCTTCGGAAAATCCTTTCATCAGGTAAGTCATGGGGAATTTCCTATCTGAAGCACAGCAGAAAATGGAACTGTTTTTCCTGCTTAGGAAAGCAGGCAATGTTACCTCCGAGGATAGTATGGTGCAACTCTTGTTGGAAACTTATGATCATTGTCCTTGGTATCCTGAGAAGGGTATGCTCATTATGGAAGATTGGGATAGGATGGGTAAACTGCTGCATGAGGGGCCTTGAGCTCCTATTTCTGTCTTGCACACCTGGTATCTTTGCTGTGATGCTGTGATAACATTTGGCAGGTGGGCAGATGGTCCGCTTCCTCGTTTTCCTGGGTGTAACGCTTCTGCTGCTTCTATACCTCGCCTATATCCTTCTGCCCCCTGGCCCTCACTGCTGCCACCACAAGACACAAGCCCTGTAATGTCTCGGAGCAGCTTCCCACTAGTTCTAACTCTCATGCAAAAGTTAGCTCAAGAAACTAAACAACATGGGGAAGTAATTGCTTGTACTGTTTTGCATCAACAAAAACAAGAGCCCTGCTTTGGAAGTTTGCAATACTATGTATTTAAAGATCTGAAAAAAGCTGTCAAGTAATATGGACTTAAAAGTACTTTTGTAATTGGCATTATTGAGGGTAATGGTCACAGTTATGAAATGACTCCTTCCAACTGGAAAGCTTTAGTGCATACTATTGTTACTCCAACCCAGTATGATGTGACTCCAAGAATATAGTGATGCTGCAGACACACAAGCTATAGATAATAGAGATTGCAATATTCCTGTAAGAGCTACTGCACTATGGAATGAGGGAGCTTTTTTGGATATTCACCAAGTTTGTTGCCACCCCAAGTTTATCCTCAAATGGTTCAAATTGCTTTAAAAGCTTGGAAGAGAATCCCTGAAGCAGCGGACGCACAAGCTTCCTTTAGTACTATTAAACAGGAGGCCACTGAGTTTTTCCTTACCTTTATAGAAAGGTTAAAGCTATTGAATGCCAGGTGGATAATAGAGCAGCAGCCTCTTTCTTGTTAAAGCAATCACCATACAAAAATGCAAACCAAGTCTGCAAAAATGCTTTAAAAGATATTTATATGAAACCTGCTACTACCTTGGAAATGCCTGGTACAGTTTATATGGCTCCTACTACTTTTCATAATCCTTTACTTCCTGGGACAGGTGGCCTAGTTAGTTCTTCCCCGTTCACATACATCAAAAAGAGGTACTTTTGTGATTCCTGGTGTCATTGGTGCTGATTATACTGGAATATTGTTGCTTCAATTGTGGTCTCTCTTACCCATTCAACTAAATGTTTCTGAAGCTGTAGCTCATCTAATTGTCTTGCCTTATGTCTCCTCTAAACCTCATGATGTTACTCATGGAAATCAAGGATTTGACTCTACTGTGCTGGTTGCTGCTATTTCCTTGGGAAATGAACAGTCAAGCCTCTCTTTAACTATTGACAATCTTTCCTTTTCAGGTTTGCTAGACACTGGAGCTGATGTGTTTGTTTTACCCCACTCATCTGGCAATACTTTATTTCCCATTGTCAGTGTTATTTCCTCTCTTACCTCCTGAGGCCATACTCTAGTACTTACACTCCTTGGAATTGATTTAATTGATATTATCTTACCATTTACCAAGGCTGACTTTTCCTTTTTGCTGTTCTCTACTGTTTCTCTGCAAGTCACTTTGGCTGGCTATGTTGGTTCCATTTCGTTCTATTTGCCCCTTGATCCTATGCCCCATGATCCTCCTTTGTCTCTATTTACCTTTCTTCCCTTTTCTCTTCAAACTTGTTTGGTTCATACCCCTTTAAAGGGTGCCTTCACTGTCTTCACTGATGGATCCTCTATCATGGAGTTGTAACATACTTTGTTGATAATACTTGGAAACACCTGTATTCTCTACTGCAAACCTCTGCTCAACATAATGAGCTATCCACTGTTATCCTTGTTTTGTACATTTTCCCAAGCTCAGCTAGTTACTGACTCTTTATATGTACACAATGTTGTCCTATACTTATTTTCTGCTGTTATCTCTCCTATAACAATAAATTCATGCTTAATGTCTCTCTTCTCATATTACAGGCTCTTCTTTGCACTCATTGTGCCTGTCTTTTACATATTCATAGTCATCAACCCCTACCTGGCTGTTTACAAGGTAGTGCTATTACTGACCAAGCACTGCATATTCTCCACTTTATTTTTGATGACGCTAAAGAAAGCCACTCTTTTTCACCAATCCACTCATTCTTTGCATAAATTGTTTCATATTCCACTTTCTGAAGCTAAATCTATTTCTGCTGGTGCACATTGTGCTGCCATGCCTCACTCTTTTCCCTTTGATGCTGTCAATCATCATTGCCTCTGCTCCAACGACCATTGGTGAACAGATGTCATACATTGTTCCTCCTTAAAACCTTTTTCATTTCTTCATGTTTCTAGTGATACTTTTTCTGGTTTCATGTGGGCTTTGCTACTGCATGGCAAATCTACCCGACATGTAATTCAATATCTCCTGGCTGCATTTGCCACCATAGATGTAACTTCCACCCTTAAAACTGACAATGGTGTATCCTATACCTCAGGCTTTTGCTTCCTTTTGTTCCACATGGCAAATTCATCATGCAACTGGGACCCCCTATAATCCTCCTGGTGGGGCTGTTGCTGAATGAGCTCATCGTGAACTCAGATCTCTTTGAACAATTGGAGGAGAAGTGTGCACCCCCTGCACAGGTTTCTTCTGTTCTGTCCATGGTGCTGTTTACTTTAAATCACTTGTCTTTTCCAACAAGGCTTTCTTCTTCCCTGGTTCAAATACATTTTCACCGGGATGAACCTCTGCTAAAGACTTTAGAATTGTACAAAATGTCCCCAGACCCAGGCTCATGGGGGATGGTGCCCCTGCTGACCTGGGGAAGAGGGGATCCTTCCATGTTATCCCCAACATGCCCTCTGTGGATTACTGCTCCTTGTGTTCACCCTGCACGGAATGAGTTGGCACTGCAGCTGCACAACCTAATTCAGTTTCGCCTCTCCCTGAATCAAGCCTGGCTGCCTCAGATCCTTGTATGGGAGATCTCTGCTAATTGGCCTATCACAAATCTGACTGGTTAGTTTGCAGTTGTAGATTCTAAATTTGCAAAAAAGTTATTGTAATTTGGTTTCATTAAGCATATTTGAGTGCACTCTGATTTTGTAAGATGTTTGTTAGTCTATCTGTCTATCTGTTGTCTGTCTTCTTAGTCTGTTTGTAAGCAATTGCTGGGAGTTGCTGAACTAGTGATTCTTCACGTGTAGAGCAAAAAGCAAAAATGCCCGTATAGGAGTGCCCAAGTGGCATGAAGCACCTGGGAAACTTCCCAAGGGCATGGAGTGCTGGAAGTGATCAGGTGTTCCAGAACTGAGAGCATGGGGGTGAGCTAATTTAGCAAAGGGGCATGGTATGAGTACATAAATGGCCCCTGGAGAACCTGGAGAGTTCTCACAGACCCCATTGAGCTGTGTGCTTGTTTCTGTTTTTGTTTGAATCTGTACAGATCATTTGTTCATGGTTGTCTGTTTGCCTGCTCTGTTTATCTTGTGCTCAATAACTTTTCTTTTTTTCCATTTTTGGATTGTTTGCTCAAAAATTTGTTTGGGTTATAGATTTACAAAGCATGCTTTCACCTTGGTTGCCAGCTGGTCCAAATGATGCAAAGATTGTGTATATAAAAATGTAATCTGTCATTATTTATCATGGACTTGAGATACTCATTATTTGGAAATAATATTAAGATGCATAAACAAGGTCCCTTAAGGTTGGGATTTCTGGACAGGACTCTGGTTGATAAATAAGAAAGCAACTACCTAGTAACACTTTTAACCAACTCCTGTTTATTGATTGGAGACCTCAATGATCTCCATGGCCTTATAGGAGACACCTCAACTAAAAGTTATAAAATAGATTATTGTTAAATATTCACATTGGGCATTATGCAAAAGAAATAATGCAGTAAGTTTTTGGTTTGAAAATACCTATACAAAGGTTTCATATGGCTATAACAGTTGATTGCTGTCAACTTTGTGATGTATTACATATATTCATAGTTCTGGATGCTTAGGTCCTAGGGATTACTTATAGTAATAGGCTTCTGTTTCATGTTCAGACACCTCTGCTGGTACCAAAGACGTGAGATTTACATTCCACTAAAGGTCAATAAGTTGGATAAAAGCTTCTTGTTATTAGATAAGGGTGATTGACTAAAAAGAATATTTTATGTAAAAATGGAAATTCGGGTTACTGTAAGAATGCCATGATTATCATAATATAGTAATATATGTGGTTTTGATTCCTGATTTACTGTATAAAAAATATGTAACTGTTAACACTCCATAGGTATTCAAATGTTAAAATATCCATGGATAGTAGAAAATAGGTTTCATTTAATGTTCTCAGGTGCTTCATGTTTAGATGCGATAGTTATGTGAAGCTTACTACCTCTAATCTGTATTATTAGTCTTCTGGATGTTCAACAACTAAGGTTTAGAAACCAAAAATAAGAGAGATGGATTGGCTAAAATGATAAGCCAATATTTTGGCCCCAGTGCTTCAAGATCATTAGGGACCCAGGACATAAAAGAATCTGCTTACATCATCCTAAGATACTCAGTTCCTGGTCTTCTGATCAAGATTGAGATCACAGACAAAAGTGATCTTCAATGTAAGGTGTGTCCAAAGAGAGTCACCAGGAGAAAAATCTCCCAAGCTTTCACAGAAAGCAATTTGGTCAAGCAATGGCCAAGAGTCATTTAGATGACTGACACTGACAGCAAAGCCAAGAGGTGCTATGCATGGTTCTAAGATAATTCCTGAGGTCACCTAACTGACCTTGATAGAAAGTGAGAAATTTATTTATGCAGGTCTCAGCTTGGTCTTGAACCTCCTGCAGAAAAGTATGGCCTCTGGAGGTATAACACCTTGTAAGATGCTGGCTGTAAGGGGAAGCTTGGATCACTAACACCCTCTGATAATTGCTGGCTATGCTGGTAACTGACTACTGTTATGAATTGGTGGACTCTGTGCAGTTTAAATTGTGGAAGTTCTAACACAGCTTTTCCAGCTTGAGCTGGCCACCCATTCTGCATATCAACAAAACATAAAAAAGAAGTGCGTTGGAGAGCATTGAAGCTGAATACACATGGAGAGCTGTGGTGTGGCCTGGGCACAGCTGAACTGACAATGAGGAGACACCTCAGGGGGCAAGATAGGCCACAGCTGAGGCTACCTGGAGACTTTCTGGATAGTTTTCCTTAACTAGCATTGTCTGTTGTTCTGAGGGGTCCTTGAACCCCGCCCAAGATCCTGTTCAGGTTTCCTCCATCGTCCACTCAACTCCTTGCTTGTTCTGATTGAACATGGGCTGCCCAGCATCAATCAGCCAGCTGGGCTAGCGGAGTTACGAGCTCTGCTGTGGATTCACTCCTCCTGCAGCCCTAAGGATCATACTGCTTGTCTCATTCCTTTGGACCTTTTCCATGCACCCATTTGAGGGATTTGGGGTCTAGGCACAGACCCCAATAGTGGACAGCTTCATCTTATTCTTGATTTTATAGGGAAAGCTTTCATTTATCCCCCATTTAATATGATGTTGGTCATAGGTTTCTCATAAATACCTTCTGTCAGCATGAGATAAACCTTTTGTATTCCCATTTTTTTCAGGTTTATCACGAATAAATGTTTCACTTTTCATAGACTTTTTTCTAGATCAATTAAAATGATTAAGTGATTTTTATCCTTCTGTTCATGTGATGTGTTACATTAACTCACTTACATATGTTGTATCATCCTTGCATCCCTAGGATGGAGCCTCCTTGGTCATAATGTATAAACTTTTCAATAATTTGTTGCAATTTCTTTTCCAGTATCTTATAGACTTTTTATATGTATGTTCATTGAAGATATTAAACTGTCTTTTTTGTTGGAACCTTGACTGGTTTTAGAATCAGAGTATGCTAGCTTCCCAAAATACTTTTAGGAGTTCTCCTTCCCTTTTAATTTGATTAAATATTTTGAGGAGTTTTTGATTAGCTCTTCCCTGAAGATCTTAGATGATTCATCAATGAATCCATCAAGTCCTGTGTTTTTTAGTTGGTAGATTTTTTTTTATTGCTTCAAATTCATTGAATTTTAGTGGATTGTTTATGGTTTTTAAATATTCTTGGTTCAATTGGAAGTTTACATATATCTAGGAATCTATCTTTTTTTCTGATTTATCCAATATATTGGAATACTTAAAAATATTCATTATAATATTCTGATTTTAGTGATACCTGTCATAACTGCACTTTATTTCTAATTTCATTGATTTGAGTTTTTTCTTTTGTTTGGTGAGGTTAACTAAGGACTGTTCTATTTTGTTCTCTCAAAGAACCGGTTCTTGTATTTATTCTTTGTATTTGTATTGATTCTTTGTATTTTATATTTTAATTTCATTACTTTCTCTTCTGATATTTATAATTTCTTTCCTTTTTCTGGTTTTGGACTTGTATTGTTTTTGTTTTTCTAGAACCTTGAGCTGCATCATTCAGTTATATTTTGGTCTCTGTTTTTCTAATGCGTGCATTGCATTCACAGTTATAATCTTACCTCATCAGTATTTAAGGCAAGGAACTTTTAAATTCCTTCTTTGATTCTTCTGTAACTCAATGTTAAAATAATGCATTGTTTGATTTCCTTATGTTTGGATAATTTTTAACTGATTTTTAGTTTTATTGTGCTGTTACCTAATAATACCCATGGGGTGTAACTAGTGGCATTACTAGTTCTTTTGCATTTACCTAAGCATGTTTTAAAAGTTATTATATAGTCTATTTTGAAGACAGTTCCATATACTGCTGCAAAGAATGTGTATTTGTGTTGTGTGGAATACTCCTGAAATAAGTTATGTCCATTTGTTAGAAAGTTTGGTTCAACTCTGTTATATATTTTTTTAATCTATTTGTATTAGTCAGTGTGTTATTGAGGTTCCCCACTGTAATTTTGTTGATGTTCATCTGATCTTTCATGTCCAGTAGTATTGTCCAATAAAGTCCAGTGTGCTGGTATTTGGTCATATATATTTATAATTGTTTTCCTGTTCAACTCTTAATTAAAATGTAGCAAACTTCATCTCTTCTGATCAGTTTTGGTTTAAAGTTCAATTTATCCAAATTTTAGAAAATAGAATTGCTTCTGCTGCTTGGTTTTGGGTTTCTGTTTCATGGAATATTTTTTTCCATTCTTTTGATTTTTAGTCTATGAATGTCTTTGGGTTAAATGTATTTCTTGTATATAGTATACCATTGGATTTGGTTTCGTGGTCCATTTCACCAATCCATGTCTTCTGATTGGAGATCATTCATTGTGAGTTACTACTAAAAAGTATAGACTTATTTCTATCATCACTTTTGCTTTCCTAATAATTCCCATAAGAATTTTTTCCTAAATTCCCACTGTACTAAAATACAAAAAATTTATGGAAAGGAAAGCATCAAAAACTGAAGAATAAAGTATATAAGGTGTTCTTTCACCATACTATGTTCAAATTAGTACAGTAATACTTTGGTTCATGAATGCTTCTGTCTGCAAATGATTCCTTTTGCAAATAAAAGCATCTGGCAAAACTTTGCTTTATTCGCAAACTGCATCTGGTGACAAACAGGACCATAGTCATCTTCCCCACACAAACAAAATGAAGCCATTCTCCACATCGTTGTAAAACAAATGATGTTCCTAAACCAAAACGCCAGTGTGTTTAATCCAATTTCAATTGATACACACTGACCTGCGTTGTGATTCATTGTTTTTCTTACATTGAAACCATTAGTCATAATATATGGTATACTTAAATATATTAATCACTGATTTTTAGATTAACACAGTCAGTTGAAAAATTTCTTGAAATGGTCATAAGTACTTATTTAACATTCAAAAAAAAACCCCTCCTTTTTATCAGTACTAGTTCTCCACTCTATTTCTTTCATCTTTATAGCCATAATATTAGAAACCATTAAAAGGTAAAAAGGATACCTTGGAGCAGTATTTTTGAATAAGTGACCTTGTATTTAGTCACTAGCTATGAACTCTGATAACATAATATTTAATAATTCCAAGTCGCCTGTTTTCTTTCACAAAGAAATACTATTAATTCATCTTTTAGCATTATGAGTACAAAAGTTGAATGTATGTTAAAACACTAAATTATATGCAAATAAAAATAATCTTAATTATAATTATAACTTTCAACCTTATTTAGTTGCAGTACTTGAACACAAAATGTTGCAAGAGGTAATTATTGCTGGCAAAATTTAAATGTAATACAATCTAATTCAATCAATTCTCATAATGAAAGAAATAATACAAAAGATGAAATATGTATAAAATGAAACAGAAAATTTGATTTATAACAAACTGTCACAAAATTTGGCAGCTTCCAGCACAAATTTTATCTTAAATCATGGGTCAGAACTCTGGAACTGGTTGTACAGGAATGTTAGCTGGGTGGTTTCAACTAGAGGATTCTCCTGCAATTGTCATATTAGCAGTGTCCTTTTACTAAAGGGCTGTGTCTTTTACTAAAGGGCTGCTTGTGTTTTCAGAACATAAATATTGTCTTTCCCTAGTACCAGTTATACAAAAATAGAAGAGATCGAAAAGACACTGCAGTCCTATTTTTTTAATCTATTCTCTTGAAAGTTATACACTAGTGATGGCAATCCTTTTGGAGCTTTCAGTGATAACAAACAGCCCAATATGGCAAGATTGCCATACATTCTCCACCATTGTACTTCTGCTGCATTCTATTTGCTAGAAGCAAGTCACAGAATCTAGCCTACATTTCAGAGGATAATTGAAGAGTATCTTACTAAAATGAAGAGTATCAAAAAGGTAGTCCACAAATTACATACAATTTTTAAAGTTCAATTCCAATATTGCAATTAAATAACAAACTAGTTCTCATTGATTCCACAGAAATTCATTTTTATAAACATTAAGTTCTTATGGTACTGAAAAAATGATTATTTCTCTTATTTATTTTCAATTGGAAAAATATCTCCAAAGATGTGGAAACACCTTGGAGAAATACAAAAAATGTTTTTTACTTGCAAACCACAACTTAATATATGGATGTACAATATAAATACATAGCATACCTCTGCTATTAAAATTTTGTAGGTTAGTGACCATAAAATTAATATTTCAAAGTCTTTAGGGGATAATAAAGCAAAGTTTAGGAAAAGCTGATTTATCCTCCTTTTACCAGGCAGTAAGAAGAAAAGATTACCTTTGTCTATTGAAATATCTTTCTACACATATAAAATGAGTTGCTCAACAGCTGATAAATATGAATACATACGTTAAAATAAAATTAATTCAATGCATTCTAACATATTCACATATAAATCTATCAATATGGCAACATATGCTCACATATATACATAATTAAAATATATAGAAATAATCAGTGCTCCCATAAACATTATCAAATACATTATGAGTTCAATTTGGAAAATCAGGGCAAAAAAAATCCACTATTAGGTTAGATATTAAAAGTTAAAGTAGTTGTATATTCCAATAAAAACACAATCAGTTTTACATTAATAAACAATATTTAAGCAAAAGCTTGAGGAAATACCTGTAAATAGATTCATCCCTATGGAATATACCCTACGTTAGTAAGCTTTCCTAATGATGAAACTACAGTCAAGGAACAACCACCATGTTAAGAGTTAATCACATTATTCACCTCTGTCAGTGAATTTAAAACAGTAACAAAAATAATTGCTTATGTTTATTTGTGTGTAATTTGCTCTATGTTAACTTGATAATAAAGTTACTGCTGATCTTCTAGTTTATCTTTTAATGAGGACTATTTTTCTATAAATATCTAAACATGATAATTGTCTATTTTAAAAGTATCTATTTTTAAGTAACCTCTTCTGTTGCTTAAAAAAATTTTCTAATTTTCACCAATTGAAAAGTGATTTTTAAGTTAAATTGCATAGTTACACAAGTCAGAGCTTTAGAACCAACCACATTTTCTCAGATGTGTGATTTTTAGTTAATGTTATTGACTGTCTAGTATTTGGCAATAAGTGACAAAATCTGGTTTAGAAGAACTAGTGTAAAAAAAGACCCTGTTCTTACCTTCAGGGAATATGAATTTGAATACCCCAATTCACCTACCAGCCCTTCCTTCTCTATCTCACCTTTTATACAATGGGGAAATTGCTGCAGTTTAGGCATAGTGTTGTTAATTTAAATTAAAAATGATAGTTCCTCTCCTGATCTTAGCCTATTCTCTAGTATACTGTTTACTCAGTAAATGATTAATGGCTTTGATATTTTAGGATCCATTTTTGCAGTTCTCATGTGAAAGAATTTTCTAGAAATTTTCCTACTTCTTTAAAAAGTTACTATTTTCCTTCAGTCTTATTTTCCTGAAACTGAATTAAAATGTATTATTTTGATCTATAAACTATTAATGATAAGTTTTATGAGGTAAAAGAACTATTTTTATTTGCCTTTTTTCCTTGAGCTACAGCATTTTAAACAAATGAACCAAAATGTTTCTTAAATCAAATAATAATGTGGTAAATAAATTTACAAATGGTTTGACCTTATTGCTTACATATTTTTAAGAAGTGATCTTTAGCAACAAAATATTCATTCTGATTTTTCATTTTAGGTCTTTATTTCAACCTAGTTCCGAAGATCTTTGGAAGGTGTGTAAACTTCCATGTAAGGACTAAGCTTGGTGGATTTAAATACTAACTCTAACTCAGAAATCATGATTTTGGGACACATCCTTAACTAATCTAATGCATAGTTCCCCCATTCTCACAATGGAGAAAACATACAGAGTAATAAAGGAGTAAAGGAGATGAAAAGTAGATTATAAAAGCACAAACAAGCCTCAGAATTATTAGCATGAATAGTAGATGCTGAATATGAAGATGTACACATTAAACCACTGACAGAATTATAAGATAAGAATTATGTTTGACAATATTCTGCAGAAACTCTAATGACTTACCCAAGATATTATATTCCCTATACCATCCAGTTCAGAAGTAAATAGTACAGAACAGCTGTGGAACACCCAGATTTACATAAAAAAACTGTCTTTTTTTTCTTTATTCCTGGCCATCCTCAGTTTAAGCCTCTAGTGTACATCCCAGAGAAGACCAGATAGAAGGAGATAGATCCTCTCCACCCAGGAAGAAACTAAAAGGAAAAAAGAAAGACATGGAAGGAAGGTGTAGCTAGGCGTGCTCTCCCCAGGGCCATTTTGTGCAAAAGGCCTCTGGGATCCAAAGATGTGCCATGTCGGTGAATTGGGGGCTGGTGAGCCCGAAGGCCTTGGCAGCAGGATGCAGTCGTGGAGGGGAGCGTCAAAGCGGAGAGCAGCACTGGGCAGAGATCTGCACTGGCTAGGCTCACAGTGAGTGCCAGAAATTCAGTAGTAGGCAGCAGTAGGCGATTGGCCTGGTGACATTTTGGAGTCAGGCAGGATAAGCCCAGAACCAGAACTGCTGCGGCTTCAGTCAGCCACTCCTAGCGCAGAGCAAATTGTGAGAATTGCTTGGACTGAGTCCAGTACCTGTACAAGACCCACTAGCCAAGGATGAGTTCTCCATGAAGCTATTCCTAACTGGCCCCATCCATATGGCACACACTATCATGGTGAAGACTCCCAGTGGTTGTCCAGCTCAGAAGGGAAAGGCCAGCCTGCTCCGCCCCTGCTTGTACTTCAGTGGCCATCCACCACTGGGGAAGGCAGCAATCCCTAGGCAGCATGCTTCAAAGTAATCATAGCCAATACAGAATTGCCAGGGACCCTCATTATCTACTTGTCTGGAAGAACCCAGAAATATGACAAGAGGAAGAAACAAAAGGAAGTCTCCAGCCTCCAACCCAAACAGTATGGGCCCAGGAGAGATAAACACAGAAAAGATCAGGAGTTGCACACCTGAGGTTTCAGAAAAAGCAGCATCTGACATAAAGAATTATCTTCATGACATTATAAAAGAACTAAAATATACTAATACATGCAAAAGAAGATATAAGAAAAATAATAAAACAAATGCTAAGCACCTCTCAAGAAGACACAGCTGGAAGTATAGAGGAACATAGAAAAAGGAGAGAAACCATCAATGAAGAATATAAAAGAAATCTAGAATACATGAAATAGATTCAGATAGATTACTAGGAAATTAAAAACTCCATTGAAAGCTGGCAAATCTGTTTGAAAGAAACTAAAGATAGACAATCAAACCTTGAAGACACTATTGCAATGTGTGGTTGTGAAAGATCTCTTAAAAATAATAAGGAACCAGGAAGTAACAATACAAAGGCTAAAAGATGACAAGAGGATATATAACATAAGAATTAAAAATGTGAGTGAAAAAGCAGGGTAAACACAAATTACATAAATAATTAAAACTCCCAAGCATAGGAAAAGGAAACGATATTCAGATATATGAGGCATATAGAACTACAGCCAGCTATAACCAAAATAGATCTACACTCTGACATATAATAATCAAGATCCCATATAATAATAAAGATCTTCATCACAAGAACAGAATATTAAAAGGTGTCAGATAAAAGAAACAGTTCACCTATAAAAGAAAACTCATCAGAATCACGACAGAGTTCTTGACACAAACCATCAAATCAAGAAGAGCTTGGAATGAAATATTCCAAGCCCTGAAACAAAATAACTTCCAACCCAGATTGATATACCCTCCAAAACTCTTGCTCAAAATTAATGGAGAAACAAGATGCTTCCATGACAAAAAGGAACTGGGGAAGTTCATGACCACCAATCCAACCCTACAAAAAATACTGAAGGACATTCTAGAGAGAGAGAAAAAAAGACCATGGTTTCAAGAACAGTGACAGGGGGCTCACTGAATGGGGCAGACAGTGAAATGAAGGGGAAAAGTAGACAGCAGAAAAATAGCATGGCAGAGATGAGGCAGAGAAGGTTGGCAGAAGTCGCTAACATGGATGGCCTTGATACACTAATAAAAAGAAGCACAGGCAGAGAGGATAAGGAGATAGGGTCCATCAAGATGCTCCACACAAGAACTATATTTAACCTGTAAGAGGGTTTATGGACTAAAAGTCAAGGATGAGAAAATAATTCTCTATATAAC
Organism: Hydrochoerus hydrochaeris; assembly: GCA_004027455.1. Taxonomy (NCBI): domain Eukaryota; kingdom Metazoa; phylum Chordata; class Mammalia; order Rodentia; family Hydrochaeridae; genus Hydrochoerus; species Hydrochoerus hydrochaeris. The sequence goes on along the minus strand of PVLA01000445.1, from coordinate 493,952 downwards.
AGGGAACCAGAAAAAAGTTGGGGTAGCTTGCCCATCAACTGCGGATTGGTTGGAAAGACATGACACTTTTATACAATGGAGAACTACTCAGCTATAAGGAAGGAAAACCTTGAGGCTCTTGTAGGTAAATGGATACAACTTGAGACCAACCTCAGGGGTAAAAAAGTTCAGAACCACTTAGGTAAATAACGGGTTGCCTCCCTAATCTAAAAACTAATGGAGTTAGTGGGATACAAAAATATAAAATGTACCCTGTGAAAGTGAAAGGGGAGGAATTGTCTAAATAAAGGAAAGCAGAGGACATTTTTAATACTGTCTCATGATTTGAAACCCATATTGCTTTCATCACTCTGGTTATATTTTGTTCCAGTTTGTTCACTTGTACTAGATTTGAGGGCATAGACAGTTATTCCAAAGATAGCAGGATATACTAACGTAACCATTTTTAATTTCCTATTAACTTAATCTGAAACCCTGTATTGCTTGCACTGGCTTGCTTTGACTGATTTTATTTGAATCTGCTTTGTTCTATCACTGTCTTGACTGTTTTTGTTCAAATCTGTTATGTTTGCTAGTATCAAGTCTGAGAGTATAGGCAACTACACTGAAGACATTAAGATTCACTATTATACCCATTTTGGTTTGACTATTACCCCCTTTGAAGTCCTATAATGTCTGCAATGTTTTCTTTTTATTGATTTTGTTCCATACTGCTATGTTCAATTTCATTGTACCTGATGATATGGGAAATTCTATTGAAGATAACAAGAGATATCATGGTAACCACCGTAGATCACCTTGTATTGTGGTTTTAAAGCATGTACTATGTCCATCTTTATGTTTTGAATGAAAAAAAAAAAGTTTCCCAGAAGCCCTGAAAAGTAACAACCTTTTGTAGCTCATTAGTAATTGTTATCTCCTGGGAAAGCTGTGATATGGCCACTTTGAATAAAAACAAATTTTGTTTTAAAAAGGGAAAGAACCGTTAAATGATTGAACAACATCTCTTTTATAACAGTTTTTCTTAATGAAAGACTTCAAAATTAACTTAAAAGGACAATTTATTGAGACAAAGTGAAAATCTTGTGAGAAGTCATTTGTTTTGAAGTTAAAAGTTTAGATCTGCAGACACAGCACATTATATAGTTGAAGACTCAAAAATGCAGACTGTTGTAGCAGCAATCACCATGTTTGCTGTATGTTTCACCAATAATTCATATAACTATTCATTTTGTAGCTTGATTCAAGGTCTAACTCGCACAGGCAGTCAATTTGCATGCCACAGAGTTATTACAATAGAATGACTATTGCTTCAGTTGTAAAGTCACATAGTCATTGAATATTTACCTTATAACAACAGGAAGTAAGGAGAACTAAGACATACCAGAGACCCAAGAGTAAGAAAGGTTGGCATTATAATGATGACTGAAAATTCTGAATATATGTTATGTCATCATAAGAAAAATAAAAGATGTGGAAAGACTAGGAAAGTACATTCCCTGCTGTATCTATCTAAAATGACATGGCTGCTTTTTTGAGGCAAAATATCAAGAAACAGCTAAGGTTACTATGGTAACTACATTTAAAATACAAAGAAAATGTGGAATGTTTTCAAGTGATAAGTGCTTTTAAAATGCAAACACCCGCTCACAGAAGAATTGAATATAATTTGAAGCTTAAACTTAATACTGCAAGAAATGTGTTACAAATTCAGCAATGGAAAACTTTTTGTATTCTCATCCTTCTTCATACAAATCAATTTCATTAAAGGGTGAATACTTAATATTATAATATAAAAATTAAACAAAAATGTGCTGGTAGTTGTATATTTTTACTGAAAATTATCAGACCACAGTATCTCTGAGAGATACCTGGGTACATGTACACTGTGCTACTTCTTTCTCATTCTGTTTTGTTTCTATGGGACAGTTTTGAATGTGTTTCTTTGTAGACAAGTTTGGCTTACTGGTTTAATTAAATATTTTTGAGGCCTCCAACTCCAGTTGTTTTATCTCATTTCATGACACTACCTTTTTTCTAGGACCAAAACACTGAATTGCAGATTGAGTCATTTCTCAACAAATCATGCCTTGATTTCTAGCAGTCTCTCTACTTTTACTACCCTAATGCAGATTAACTCTGTGTCTTCTGCAGAGTAAGATGAAACCTTATTAAATGGACTTACTGCTACTGTTCTTGCAACTTACAACCTATTATTCACAAAGTACTCAGTCTGTATAATTTCAAATTGAGTCATGTCACTTTATGTTTTGAAGTCTATCCACTGCACTTGGAATACAATCTAAACTTATTTTTCTTTGTAAAGCCCTATGCAACACAGCTCTCATCTGTTCTTTGTCTTTATAACCTTACCCCATTATAATCTTACATGATTAGCTCCTGTCTGTCTTTGAGCATCCAAGTTAATTTTACATTTGATTTTCATTGCATTTCAGTTAAAATTCTTTAGAAAGATTGTCTCTGTCTTTTTATGAAAGATCAATTTGTTGTCATTTGACCACATTTTCCGTCTTGTTTCACTTTTATCATAATACTTATTACTATTGGTAATGGTCCCATTTGTTTAAGTAACTTAAGTTAAATTATTTATGCTTATTAGATGGTAATCTGTTTCTAAATAGAGAAGTTGTCTGCCACTTTCATTATTTCTCTGATGTTTGATCAATGTCTAGCAATTCATTAAGCATTCAGTACACATTTTAACACTATTATCCTTAATAAAAATGTTAGAAAAATAAGCATAATAGAATCCATAAGAAATTGCTAAGATTTACTATTAATATGTCAAAAATCATTTTTACTCCAAAAATTGAAAAACTAACAGCATTGTTGTGTACCAGGTGGAAGAGTGCTTAAAGAAACAGATGTAAAAGAAGGAATAAGTGTAAAAGTAAAGTAAAAGGCTGTTATTTCCTGAATCCATCATTAGCTTGAGACAAATGACGGCTGTCTTAACATAATTTGATCGCAATGAAACATTGAAAACAAACCTAAAAATAATACGAAGCATAAATATAAAATGACATTAAAACAGCAGTAAGCAGGAACTTGTGATTAGTTTTCTATGCTTAAAATCTTTTGCACCTAACCAGTGTTCTATTGATTCTTAGCATATTGCTCTATAGCTCACTGTTTCCTTTATGGAAAGCTGGCATTTTAGGCAACATTTTTATCTGCTGCACACATCCTGCCTTGAATAGGTGCTCCAATAAAGGTATTTCCTTCTACTTGTTAATCACTTAAATGAATAGTCCTGACATGCTATATATGTTCAAGGGTCAAAGAGACTTAATAGCTCTATTAATCAGAATAAGACAGCAAGTCACTCAAGAGCCCAACTTTGCTCAACAGACATAGAATGTATAGTCTGATTTGAGTTGACATGTACTATACATCTTAAAAGAATCTATTTTAAATGAGAGGGAGGAAAAACTGTTTATAGATATTTTTACAAAAATTTTACAACTTTTCATTATGAAACATAGTAATTGGTCTTTAAGACAATTTTATCAAAAATTGTTATGTTATTAAGAAATGTCTATTTTTAGAAACAGATAATAAGGTATTTCCATATGATAAAAACACCTGTTCCAAATCAATAAACATCACATCTAGAGTAGAGTTATTTGATGAGAAGGAAGGAAATACTTAAAATCACCTCCTATATCAGGGACCAATGATAAACACAGAGACTGAAAGTATTTAGAATCTTTATTCAAAAAAATAATTAAAAATAGAAACCCAACTATCATGTAAAAATAAATAACAAATGGAACATTGGTGAAAATAGTTCTAACTAGTGTATAATGCTACGTTTTATGTAGATGTATAATTTATACAATTTTTTGAAAATGTTGAGTGTGCTCACTTTCATAGCACATATATTAAATCTGGAAAATATTGAAGAGCACCATGATGATAATTACAACATTATTTTCAAATGATTGTTTTTAAATTGATGAAGCAGTTGAAGAAATTATAATTTGTCCCAGGTTTGCATACCTCTGAAGTGGTGAATTAACATTTGATCACAAAGCCTGGGATCATACTAACCCCCAAGGATTCTCCTTGTTTAATCATTTCTTTATTGTATCAAATGTCTCATTTTTCAATATAAACAAATACCCATAGTCTATTTAGGGGTGACAAAGCTATGGCATGTGTGCCACAGTGAGCAGTTTGTATCACTACAAGGTAAAAGATTCACCATCACTAGAGGTACATGCCAAGAAATAGATACCTTATCAAAAAGTGACTGACTCATCTTACTTGAATCACTCTGTATCCTCAGTCTTAGCGCACTGGCAGAAACCTTCACAAGCGTGAATTTTGCCAGTTCAGTTTCCTGTGATACAGTTAAGGTGTATCGTAAACCTTCAATATACAGTATCAAAGAAGTGGTTATACAATAATTTATGCATATTTTCCAGGAATGAACTTTGCTTTTATTTTGAGCAAAGGCAATGGTTGTTTTTTTTCTATAGGGCAAATATCTAAAATAATATTTAAGTGAATAAAAAAATCACACTTGTTAAATAAATTTAAATATACTATCTAAATCTTTTTTCTTATAATTTGTATATTATTCATGTTCAATAATGTGTATCTCTTACTAAAAAGAAAAAATCTTTTAACAAATAAAAGGAACAGAGGCTAGAAATAGAATAACACTAGTATATACCCAGACTTGGCAAAATCTTGATGATCACCTACTATGTTGTAACGTTTTAAACTGGCCCTGAAAATCACAAGTGTGTACCAACTAGCTGTGTACTTGAAGCCATGTGTATAGCACACGTGTGTTCTCTTTTTCTAATGTCTGCTTTCTTCACAGCAGTTATCATAGTAATAAAAGTACAATAACAAATTTCATTATTCACGTGTTTCTGGTCACTGGAACTGATATAAAGTTAGACTGTGGTCAGTACTATTATGAAAGGGTTGACTGGTTTGTGTAGTGGTTTAAAAGCAGCCATGGTTTTTAATAGTCCTCAGATGTCTACTCGGACAATGCCTATTACTGCTGAAATTAGGGAAAAAGATCCTCTTGATGATGTTAAGTTCTCATGCTAAATAAAGTGCATTGCTTGGGAGAACTGAAATCAAGAAAGGCATTAAGCCAAAAGTGAGAACTTTTCAAAATTGGCAGATGACAAATACTGCCAGTAATGTGAGTCCTGCTGTGGTCTGAATGTTTATGCTCTAAAAGTCTCATCTTGACATCTTCATTCCCAACATGATTCTTTTAGGAGGGTCATTTTGGAGAAGCATATTATGGAGTTGGAGCATTTATGAGTGAGATTATTCCCTTCATAGACTACTTGGGCCTAGAGAGAACCCTATGTCAGTGAGTTTATCAATATTTTTACAGGTTTTTATTTTGTCTATATTAGTGGTTCTCAAAGTTTAGTATGCTTCAGAGTCACTTTGTGAGCTAAAATTCTGCCCTAACCCCTAGAGTTTCTGAATTCATAGATTCAAGATTGGAGCCTAAAATTTAGCAGTTTTAACACAGTCCTAAGTGTTGCTAATATAACTTGTCCAAGAATCACACATTCAGAACTACTGGTCTAAATTATTTTCTTGAAATATACATGAGTAGAAGAATTACCCATAGAAATTGGTTAATATACTAACCTATAGCTTCTCCCCTGTAGACTCTTTTATTAGACCTAATGGCTTCAGTGCTTGCATTTTTTCCCCAACACAAGTAATTTTTATGGCAAAATAAGCTTGTAGTAAAAGTTAAATACCTGGAACAGAAAGGAGGAGAATAAGGGGATGATTAGTCCTTTCTCACAGCTGTGTATGTTCAAAGCCTTGGAAGTACAGATGGTTCCACTCTTTTGATGCTGAAACCTTTATAAATTGGATCGCCTTCTTATTTCCCAGGCCTACATTGCTGTTATGGTAGGACTGTGAATTATTATTTAAAATACTTGAATAAAAATGACTGAGGAATTTAGTCTTTGGACACTCAGTAATCAAAACAACTGCTGTAATTCTTACTCATCATGGAAGACAGAAGGACCATGTTTTGGAAGAGGATGTTTGAGTCTGATGCTTTTAATTAAAAATGTTGCCAATTAATAAGTGAGATTTTTTATAAGGAAATATGCTATATTTTGTGCAACTTCAAGGTTCTTTAGACATAAATTAGCTGCAATTGAAATTGTTTTCATTATTCGCATCTATTTTATATCAAATCATGGTAGTGAAATATTCTAATACAATACAGCTGAATAATCTCAATCTTAAATATTAATATCATATATTTTTGATTGTACTTTGAAATGATATAAGTATAGGATGAAAAAGGATAATTTTAAAAATAATTAAAGGCTTAAAGTGTAAAATGACACATTTTTTTAACCAGAAGTTATATTTTATTTCCCCTTGCTGTGTGAGATGAATGTCAGTTGAGGAAGAAATCACTGCCCAGAAGCCTCACAAAAATACAATAAGATGTAGGATTTAAAATTGATTTTGGAAGATTTATGGATAACCAAGAAAAATGTAAAGAGTCATTAAATATTAAATATTTTCTCTCCCCAAAATGTAAACTATATTTTCTTATTTCTCCTTAAAGAAACTGCTGAACTTTGTTTTTGGCAGCTAGCATGCATGCCTGCTTTTCTAATCAGCCCTACACTCTATAAACTGCCATCCCTGAGGCAATATCAAGGTGGACAAATGGCAAACCTAATCAGATCCGACTTGAGCACAATACTGAACAAGGTACATTAAGGGTATTTTTCTGTGTAAATACAGTATTTCCATACCTCCTACAAGAATAAGTACTTTGTGATGTAATAGAATGCCATTTTTCTATGAGGAAGTGTTAGTTTCTGAAATGAATTTTTCACAGTTCTCAGAAATGATGTTAGAGTCAGTGAATAACTTCATGTAAGTGTGAATATCCATTTCAACTAAAATAGCAGAATTGCAAAACTCAGGGGAAAAACCTGAAAATTCTATCATTTCAATCCTATAGCATGAGAACTTTTAAAACAAGGCATTTCATGAACATATGATTGTTTTACACATGGTAGAATTTATTTATGAAAAATTTTAACTGCCAGAAACAGGGCTCAATAGCATCTTATGTAGAGTTAACTTGCAGATGAGAACTCTAATATATTCAGAAAAAAATAATGAAATTATTTCCAAAGAAATAATGGTATTGAACAAATAAAAGATATAGTGCTTGATTTTGAATTTTGATATATATTTAGTAAAATATCACCTATGTACCATTACATAATAGCTATTCTCATCATTAAGAATGTTCCACTGGTTATTTTTTGGAAACTGTTAATGTTTCTCTGCATATAGTATATAAGATGTGTTGTTTATATCTGAGGTTAAGCGTGTGATTTAAAAGAGTAATTGAATTGAAATCTATCTTTAAGTATAATGGGTTTACCAGCACTGGAAACTGGACAAAATAATGAGCAATTTTTATTCAGGATAACAAGACTGCAACTTCTCAGAGGTGAAAAATTTTCAAAGTGAGAGCCCTGATTACCCCATTCTCTACCTTTGGACAAAGTACAAAACAAGGTGTAATCTGAGCAGACAATGATAGTTGTGATGAGAGATGCATCACAAATAAGAATCAGCTGCAGGTTGCAGTATTTTTTCCCCTTCATATCAGCATCAGTGAACAGAGATTTTAAAGAGCATTTATTATCCTCCTGCATAAGAAAGTTTTTGAGAATTTATAGTGGGAAATTCTGATATGTAATCATGTTCCTAGGTAGATAATATTTTTACATATGCCCTGTGTTGAGCAAAGAGGCTTCTATGTTACTGTCTAAAAAATAGTTTCCTGCATGGAAGTTTTGCTCTGAACTCTGTTCTGTTTTCTATTGCCCTACCCATTCTTCCTCCCTGTTGAACATATTAACCAAGCAGGTTATCTCTATTTTTGGATCTCTACATGTGTGCTATTTAATCACCATTATCATCAGTATTCTCTTATTTAGTCTACTTGTACTTGCCCTGGAAACCATATGAGCTTGGAAACCTTCGAACTTCAAAGAACTTCAAATTACACACTGTGTATCAAACCTACCCTCTCAAACCCATCTTAATTTCAGAAACTATGTCTAACGGCACAGCCTGGTAGTTGTATAAGCCAGCAAAATACCATTCCCAAGTGAAGAATTTAAGATTTTAAAACCTTTGCTAGAGTTTGTTCATTTTTTTTATAATGTTATACTCTCCATGAATATTTTCATGTACATAAGGCCTAATATAAGTTCCTTTGTTCTCATTTTCCCATTTTACCTTGTTAGCAATCTTTCTTCTGTGTTTTGAAACCCATGAGTTATAAAACACATTTTACTTATGAATAGGTCAAGAAAAAGTAATGGCTGAGAAGAACATCACTGATTCAACCTTGGAAACTATAAAGTCTAGAAAGTAAAACATCTTTTTTGTGATCCTGAGGTATGCATGAAAATAGTAATAATCTAATCCTATTTCAGGGCTGTCAGAGGTACAAACATGATACACATTCTCAGTCCTATACATTTGATCATTCTCTGCCACTTCCCTTCTTACATCCTTACACCCACTATCATAGGTTATCATTGACACATTGAAAATCTCTTTTAACTATTGAATCTTAAGTGTTTCAGCTTGGAAATATGTCTTTACAAGAGAACTCAGAAGGTTGGTGAATTTCAGAGTTCTAAAAATTATGTAGCTATTACAACTGGTGTTCAAATAAACATGCCAAAATCTAAAGTACTGTTTAGTCTGAAACTTTCCTGACACATACAAGGTACCTTTAACTCATGGAAACTAGCTGTAAAGAACATGACGCAAAATCAGACCAATTATCCATCAAAATATCTTTGTGTTTCCTCTGTTTTGCAGCAGCACTCTGACCATTAAAAGTCAGAATAATACATTTGATACACAATTTCCTTACTGAAACACATGGAGCCGTGTAACAAGAGTAGAGGCAACAGGAATCATCCCTGTACTCGAATTATCACTGTATTTTGGTCATTACTATCAGTTGCTGTTGGTTAATGTATAGGTAGGCACAGGTAGAGTTAGACCACAAGGAACTAATACACATTATTAACAGGACATGCTTATCCAGAGGGAATTTGGAATTTTCTGGTCAGGATATAATAAAGGATCCTTTGTTGATGGGCTGAAGAACTATTGAATATGAGTTTGAATAGTTAAAATAGGTAGCCAGTGAAAGTGTAAATAAAGAGAAATGCTCACTAGAGGTGGAATCTGAGTGCTGCTTTGAACCTTTCTGAAAAGGTAGACTTGGAAGGGATAAACAAAAGTAAAGGAAAACAAAAGAAATGGATATGATTCTTCCCATTCTCTGGATCATGTGGTCCTTAACTAGAAAGAGGAGGATTTTTGCCAGTTTTTGCTATGTGTCCCTTGTGGTGCAGTTCAAGTGTTGACTCCATCTTTATATTAAAACCATTAGACATTCAACTTTTGATGGTCATTATTTTTTACCGCACTTTTCTCCACATTCCACCTGGTTAACTTTTTATAACCTGCTGAGAGTTGTTCTGCATGTTTTATCTTTTTTGTCACTGTGACTGGGAGATACAGTGACTGGGAATTTTTCTCCATTTTGCCTGACAAGGGTGCAGCTTCCAGATAGAATACCAAATAAAATAGAATTTGTGTGGACTGGCAATACAGACAGGAAATGAAATTTATTTTGGTTTAACGATACTAGGAAAACTAAATGACTAAAATAAAAACAAATTTCTAATTTCTTCAATAATAAATTTCAGATTAAATAGGATCTAAATGTGATCTGTATGTATATAAATATTATGAAAAATCTGGGGAATACCTGTGTCATAGAGTAGGAAACTATTTCTGTATAACTCAAAAGCATAAGTTATATACTAATACAAGATGAAATTTAAGAATTTCTGTTGAATAAAACAAAAACATATCAAAAATAGAATTATCAGAAAGCAACACGTGAAGATATTTTCATTGTGTAAAACTGAGAATGTATTAAAATATACAAAAAACTCCTGAATATCAGCTAGAAAAAACTAGAAGTCTGTGGGCTGGGAATTTAGCTCAGTGACATAAGCACCTGCCTGGCAAGTATGAGGTCATGAGTTTGATCCCTGGTACCAAAAACACAAAACAAAACAAAACAAAACACCCTGAAAATCCAATAAATAAAGAATATAACCAAACATTTGTAAAACAAACCCAAGATAGGTAAAATTCAAAAATTCATTTATATTGTCCCTGATGCAAATTAAAATTACAATAAAGATTGGAAATGTGGACAATTAAACAAACTGCCATAATTAGAACACAGATTCCAGATGCTATTCTGAAAAACCAATCTGTATTATGTCAAATGAAAATATTTCATTCCATAACTCAGTGTAAATTTCTAAGGAATTCTCACAGTAATCTGTAGCATGACATTTTAAAATATTCAGTGTGTCACTACATGTGACACTGGGAAGTTATAATAAATTTTTATGTATAATTAAAAAGCAAAAAGCAATATTTGGAGACAGGACTTTCTCAAATAGGAAAGAAATCAAGAGGTGGAGGAAAAGGGGATAAAAAAAGGAATTACGATCTGCAATGAAAAAAGGAATTATGATCTGCCAACTCCACAGAAGAAATGTAAACTTTATGTACTGAAAACATGAATTAATAATATTTTAAAGTATACAAATTATGTAATGTGAAAAATTTATGCAGTAAACAAATTGACTTTACTTACATAAAATGAATGAGACATCAGAATTAGTAAAATACCTATTACTAAAGATTATTAATATTTTATATATAGATATTTAACACATTTCAAAAATGATAAATGTAAAATAATATATTCAAATGATTGGAATTAATGATTTGGGGGATATTTGAGACATGGAACTAGCAATAACAGAATAAATTAAATTACATGGCAATAATAAGGGGCCTGCATATCATGTTATGGTTTCCATTAAACTATGAAGTATAATTAGTTCAGCCCTTAATGTTTTAGGTATTCAAAATGAACAAAAGCAAGAAAAACCAATGTTCTTGGCATATAGTTGTATAATATTTAAAACAGAGGAATTAGTGTTTAATTTTGCTTAGGGAACTCTTGTTTATCTCTCGTAAAGAAAGGTTGAATTATACCTTTAGAAATAACAGTTCATTCACCATAAATAAAAGAAGGAACAGTCCAGAAATATTGGGATTATATTCTGGTTTTGTGTATTGTAAACTCTGTTTTACCACATAAATTGATAGGGGTTTTTGTGTGCATGCTGACTGTTCCTAGTGAATAACTAGCAAATATTCTAGATGTATTAATAAGACATTTGTGTAAAGGAGGATGGGGAATAAATCTACAAAAACAAAAATTCCAGGGACTTCTTTATTAGTAAACTGTCCTGGAATATAGTAGCATGGGGCTTATGAAACTATATTTTCTAAGGCAAAGGGTAAACTGCTCTATCTATCTGGGTTTCTTTTGCTGTCTCTCTCTATCTCTGTCTCATCTCTGTCTGTCTCTGATTTTCTCCTCTTTCCTTCTCATAGGTTATTTAAATATTCTGGATGTGGCAGTCTTGATTTATTTATTCTACTGAGGGCTTCTCTTTGTATACAACTTTCACCATGCTTGCTTTGTATTACACTACAGGTACATGACTTAAAACAATGTACTGATACCAGCATTTATCATGTCCAGTAAAATATGGAAACTCTATTTCCATTTAGTGCTATTTGCTCTTTAAAAGTATGATTGTCTAGAGTAATATATGATATTTAAAAAAAGATTTGTCTTGCCAGGTGTGAAGGTACACTTGGGAATGTGGAGGGGAACCTGGGCAATTTAGCAACTTAGCTAGACTCTGTCTCAAAATTAAAGTTAATCACAAAAATAGGATATTTTCTTTAAATTTTAAGAGAATGTAGAATTGAACTTTAGAATATTTTGTGATGACTGCTTTTAAGTCATGGTCAGACATTTTCAACATCTTATTTATTTTCTTGTTAACATTAGTTGATTTCTTTATCTCATGTATGATAAATTTTGATTATTGGATACAGTGGAAATTATTTATATTCTGGATAATTTTCTTAGTACAGTAGTAGATCCTGGGTTGTCTTTATATCTTTTGTGTTAACAAATAGTCACATTATTTATGATTAGCATGTGAGTATTCACCTGCTTTGCTGAAGTATAAGTCCAGTGCTAGGTTAGGTTCTGTATTTGCAATGCAATTGTTATCTGCTTGGTTTTCTTAATGGTGCCACTGCTTCTTCTAGTTCCTTCTGGTGCTCCTTGTGTGGGCAAAAGTCATTTCTCATTATCAGGTTGCTTGGTGTCTTGCATTAGAGGAGAGTTGTGGCAGAGATTTCTTCTCAGTGCCTTCTGGTTGCCTAGTTTGCAGACTTGTGAGGATCATTTCCTTGGTTCCCTTTGCCTGTTAGGCTGATTAATGATATTTTTAGCAGGTAAAGAGACTTAAACACATAGACAAAGAGACTTCTGTGGGCAGAGCCATTTACTGAGACTGAATTCCCTTTTCTTGTTCTGTAAACCTTTCCTAGTATCTTTGAGTATGGGAAGGAGATGCTTCATCCTCAAGGTTATGTTTGTTAGCTGTTGTCTTTGCCATCACTGGATCTTCTTCCTCAGTGCTGCCCACCCCACTTTAGAACCTCTGCAGAAAGGGAAATCTCACAGCAAGTGCAATGCTTCCCTAAACGTGAATGCTGCTTCCGCTCATTTATTTTTAAATTTGTATCAGCTTCCCATATCCCAGGGTGTTGAATTCTTTTAAGATTTTCAGACGGCCTCCCATTTAGTCTGATACAGGATTCATTTTCCTAGATGTCTTACATTGCTAGCTCAGGAATTGAAAAAAAGGGAGTTCTGCATGGCCTTTATCTGTTTGTTGGGGGAAAAGGAAGATATCTACAATGGCACTGTGGTGTTTTTCTCCATTCCTAGCGATTCCATTCAGTTTATCTTCTCATCACCTTTTGGAATTCTCTTTTGGTTTTATCTTTCATCATTTCTGAGTTTTATAGGCATGATTGCCAAGGAAAAAAATTATCTACCATTCTTTCCATGTCAACAGTCTTTAATCCTTATCATTAAAAATGGATTTTTAATTTCTACTTCATTTTGTGGGTTTTCAGTTGATATTTGCTCATTTAAAATATATATTATTTGTTCAACATTTGCATATATGAATCCTGTGTATAGTGCTGTTATAGGCAACTGAGTTAGATAGAAATATTATAGGTAGTCAGACAGGGCTAAGTCCTCAAAGAAGCCAGTACAGAAGGCCAGACACCTTGCAACTGTTGGGGAGACAGACACATCTGCTATGGGCCAAACCTCAAGACAAAAGATAAATCAAATGTACACACACACTTCCTAAGGATAAGCATCAGGAATCAATTTTCTAAATAGGTCTCTGTCACCCTGAGGAAGCCAGGAGTCACTATCCCAACCCCCTCCAGGAAGAGTCACTATTCTTTAAGCATGCCCTTTTGCTATGTGACTCACTTCCTCATTTGTTCCTGATTTAATTTACCTGAGCAATTAATCTTATTGGTTGACCATAGTCCTGTCCCACCTTATGCCCACCTTGTGAATTACCATTTTGGACCTGCCACACCTTGTGGTTTTGCCCTATAAAAATCCCTAGAAAAGTTGGGGGCTTTGGCAACCCAGTTGGGACCTTTTCTGTCTCTCCCTCTTTCAGACAGAAGCTTTCTTTCTCTTAATAAATATATCCTGCTCTTAACCTCCATTGTTCTTAAAATTCATTCTTTGATTTTAGAGAATACAAACTTGTACCATACATATAGTAGGTTGGGAGTTTTGTTCTCCTATGTTGGTGTCTTACTTTTACAATCTTAAAATTTTATCTTTTAAAGTCTTAAAATTGAGAAAAATTCTGGTTCAGAAATGTAACTTTCTTAGTTTTACTTAGTAAACAGCAAGGATTCAAAGTTTAATTGAACATACTCCTGACACCATTCACTTTACTGGCATTACACATCCTCTTTTGTGAAAAAGACACAAATAATAGGATTTTTTTCTTATGCTAGAGTATGTCCCTTTTTTACTGAGCTAGTTATTGGAGAGATTCACATACATATTTTCTCATGCATTTAATTATCAAATATTCCCTTAGTCATATGCATTTCTGCCTGAATGTGTTATAAAAGAGGGTAACTATTTCTAAACATCTATTTCATGATCATATTTTGTTTCCTACTTTTTTCATGCCATGCTTATTGTTCAGTTAAAATATTTTGTAGAACATGTACACCCCACAATTCCTGCCACATGGTGTTTGTTAAAAATAACAGAGATCCTTTTACATGCACTAATTATTGAAGGCTATGAGTTCTTCATCATGTATCGTCAAGATCATCTATTAGGACCAAAATTTTAAAGTAGCATTTATATTTAAAATTAGTAGAAAAGTTCTCTAAAAATTTCACAGGTCATCATGAATTGCAAAATACTGTAATAGTGCTCATAGTAAACATTTTTAGGAATTCTGACTAAGATTAACAGAGACCTGGTTTATCCTCTTAAATAAAGTAGTAAAAATATAAAGCAAAATATATGGCATCACAGCTTTCAAGGCACTAAACATCAGTTAGTACAGGTGGTGACCCTTGCTATGCAAGGAATAAGGTTAGCCTGAGCAACAAGGAGTTCACTGCTTTGAGAGAGTTCTGACTGTGATAGTGGATATGTGTAGGAGGGTGTGGTTGGCTCTCTCACTACAAAAAGAATTCAGGGAAGGTAAGGCAGGTATAAATTACAGCAAAGAAGTGGCGAGGAAAGGAATTCAAAGAGACAGTGTCACTTTTCTCTGCCTAGGTTTATGGCCCCGGGGTTTTGAAGTGCCCCATTGTTCCAGAAGTTTCCCTGTCTGTTCACCCCAGGCTATGGCTACTGTCCAAGCTGAAACATGTCTTTGCTCATATCGGTAGACAGGAAAAGTAATCAGATTTCTGTGCTGACTATAGACAGTAGGACACGAATAAAAACATCCCACTGTACTTAATGTCAGCACTCTCAGACCCAGCTACTTCTCAAAGCCTGTAAACTAGGACATGCATCCTTGCCTGAGCTTAAGCTGCTCAGGGGGGCTAGTCTAGCCTTCTCTCTAACTGTCTCTCACCTAGTTACCATAAGGGGATTATGCTAGGAACACTGAAGTAAAGTGGCTGTTGCTGTTGTTCTGAGAGTCAGTATTAAATGAATAACCAATGCCTTCCCAAAATGTTACCTGATTAAACACTTCCTGGCGATATGGCAGGCACTACAGTGGATTCCTTCTCCAGCAGTTGCCTGCCATGTGGAAGAAGTCACTTTGGAATAAAACCCCATGCTTTATTTGAAGTTTACAATAGCCATGGGCTTTTCTTGGGACTAGTAGAATAACAAAGGACTGTTGGTCCAGTCTCTTATTCTACTTTCAGAAAGAAGGAAAAAAAAAAAACAGTCAACAGTAAGACTTGTATGTGCAAAGCTCAGAACACGTCACCTGGGAAAGTCTCAAGTTTGCATTTTAAGGCCACATATTGGATTCCTTTTGATTCTCGGATATCCAGCCTTCTAGTTCCAGAACAAGCCATATAGAATTTGTCTTGTGTATGGGCATCCTTCCCTATGTCTTCGTGTGCGCTTCACTCTGTATTCATACTTACTTTTCTTATGAGAACATCAGTCCTGCCGGGTGAGGGTCCACCCTGATGATGTATTTGAAGATTGTCTTCCTAAATGAAGTTAAATATTTAAGTACTGTACTCAAGATTACAATATATAAATTTTGTAGGACACAATTCAGCTTATAAAAAAAAAACATTCAAATAACCAAAGGAGAAAAGATATACTTCTCACAAAAGAAAAGTCATGATGTCTTCCTTATCAGAGGTAAGGTTAGCAAGTATTTGTGGAATTAACACTCTTATGGACTAAAAACAAACATGATGCAATTAACCTAGAATTCTGCACATATCCAAGCCCTTTTCTAAAATTAAAAATAATTGTTTTTTGAATATATATAAGCTGAAATAATTTATCCTCAGGAGACCTACCCAACCTAAAATCCTAAAGTAACTCAAACTAAAGGAAAATAATGATAAATGGCAATGTTAAGATCTATTTATCTCTATTTATACAGATATATTTATATATATTTATATAAATATATGTAATTATTGAATATAATATATTTATATATTATATATTTATATATCTATATAATATATAAAAATAAGATCTGTTTATATATACACAAATGAAATTTAATAGTGTACACATGCAT